>MNCI01032739.1:91071-130575 GCA_015680685.1 Gnetum montanum | reverse complement strand
ACGCTAGTTAATTTAGACTTAGGTCCTTAGTTAGAGTTAGTTAGCTTCCTCAACCCTTCACCTCATAGCATAGGAGAAAAACCATAAAAGACCATAAAAATAATATACCTCGGACTTACTTAACCATACACCGTGACAACAACAAGTAAGTCTGGGAAGACAATGAATGATTAACCCCAAGTGTTCCATGGGGCATTTAGGCATTTAGTCTGTGGAGTTCGACTAGATCGCTCGTGCTATGCTAGATTCATATGGTTGAGTGTAGGGGTACCTCGCCACTCATCACTTTGAATCCTTTCCAAATCCAAAAACTGCTAGATTCATAGATTCATTATAGTTTTATTAATGAGAAAGGAACTACAAATTTTCAAAATAAGGAAAAACATAGAGTTTGTGGATGGGTGGATGTTTTGGACTCATTGCTTATTACATGAAAAGAAACCATGTCCTTATTATCAATAACAAAATCCAAAGCTAGAATCAAAACACCAACAATAAAATAAAAAGATAGTACATACCACCATTAAATAATGAATTGCCACTATGTCTCGCACTTATTAACAAAATGTTAGAAAATCACACCAGAATAAAAAAAATATAAAAGAAAGTGTAAAATATTCAAGAAATAGCAAATTTACTAATGATGTTGTAAAACAAAAATTAAAAAACATCAATAACATGAAAACAAGAATATGTAAAATAAAGAATGTGCAAAACAAAAATTTGTAAAATAAAAATGTGTAAAATAAAAATATGAAAAATTGAGGAGCCTACTATTATGATTAGGATGGGTGGCCATCTCCCCTATGACTAAGTTGAAAGAAGGAGATCCAAAATATGAAGCATGGTTGTCCATCTAATACAGTGTTTATTGTATTGGCTGGCTTATACTCATGGAAAGGTCTAACTTGTTGTATGCTAATTAGATGTTTCATGTCTAGGCTCTCAAGTTTGTAGATCATCATGGCCATAGAAGGAAAAGTTTCATACATTATATAAGGTCCTTTCCAAAATGTTTAGAACTTATTTCATTAAGGTACATGTGTGGGATTCTAGTAGAGAACCTTATCTCCTAGTTGAAATTTGACTTTCCTCATTTTAAGGTCATGGTGCTTTTTGTACATGCCTTGTACAACTCGTTAGATGATAGGGCCACCAATCAATTTTCATCTAGAAAGTTGAGATTCATCAATATTTTTTTTGTGCTAGACTCAATTCAAGGTCAAGGTCACAGCCTATTGATAGTGTACAGAGCTTGGATTGAATAGGAAGTGTTGGTAATTTTCCATACACAAGCTCATAGGGAGAGTAGCCTATAGGAAGTTTCGATGTTGTGCAGTAGGCCCAAAGAACATTGTTGAGTTTTGTGCTCCAGTATTTCCTATATTTGCTAATAGTTCTTGTTAGAGTCTTTGTGATTTTCCTATTGGTAGCCTTAGCTTAGCCATTGGCTTGGGGATGGTAGGTTGTTGTAAGTTTATGTTCAACCCCCAAGTGTTACATAAGCTTCTAAAAAGTAGTGTCTGTAAAGTAAGTTTTATTATTAGAAATTAATGCATGTGGCATACCAAACCTATTTACAACATTTTTTTGTACAAATTCAGAAGTAGTAGAAGATGTATAGTTGATGGCAGTTTCTACTTCTACCCATTTCGTATAATAATCAATAGCAAGTACGATGTATGCATTTCCATTTAACATGGGCATGATGGAACCCATGAAATCAATGCCCCATATGTTGAATGATTCTAGTTGTTGAATCCATTGTTGAGGCCCTTCCATTGAAGTAGTCATTCTACCATCTTGTTGGCAGTGTTCACAAGAGCAGACATATTGGTGAGCATCCTTAAAAATTATTGGCCAATAGTACCTTGCCATTAGGATTTTAATGGCCATGCATTTCTCAGCATAGTGGCCCCCATAAGGACCTTCATGAGCATCTTCAAGAATACATAGTTGATCAACATTAGGGATACACCATTGAACTAGGCCATTAGCACCCACCTTGTACAGATGTCCGTTGATCTCCATGAAGTGTTTTACCTAGTGAAGAAATTTTTGTTTCTTCTAGTGGTCCAACCCTTGTGGCATTTCCTTAGTAAGAAGATAGGTGAGAATGCCATCATACCATTTAGGCTCATTGGGAAATTGTTTAGTTATAGATTTGGTAAAGAGGACTTCATTAGGAAACATGTCAGATAGTGGGTTCTCCTCCTCTTTGTTGTCCCATTGTAACCGAGATAAGTGGTTAGCAACCACATTCTCAGTACCCTTTTAATCTACCATTGTAAGATCAAATTCTTGTAAGATAACAAGCCATCATATGACATAGGGGCTTACCATTGGCTTGTTCATTAGGAAGCAGATGGCACTATGGTTGGTGTGCATAACCACTTTGTATCTAAGCACATAGTGCCTAAATTTCTCTAGAGAAAACACCACTACCATCAGTTCTTTTTGTAGTGGTGTAGTTTAGTTGTGCACCCACAATGTTTTGGCTTATGTAATGAATGTAATAGTGATGTTTCTTGTCATCTATTTGTGTAGGAACATCTCCCAAGGCATAATTTGATGCATCCATCCTGACATGAAATGGTCTAGACCAGTCGAGTGCTTGTAAAATTGGAGTTTCTACAAGTTTCTCCTTTAGTTACTAGAATGCTTGTTCAAATTTTATGGTCTAAACAAATAGAGCATCTTTCGTTGTCAGCTTAACTAATGGTTTTGCGATCTTAGAGAAATTCTCTATGAATCACCAGTAGTAGCCAGTATGTCCAAGAAATGACTGAACATCTTTGATAGTTTCTAGTTGGTGGCTTATTCCTTGGATGACCCTTATTTTCTTAGGATCTACCTGAATTCCTACTTGTGATATCCTATGTTGCAATACAATGCCTTCCTAGACCATTAGATGGCTCTTTTGCCTATTGAGACTAAATTTTGTCTCAACACATTGTTTCAGTACTTGCTCAAGGTGGTCTAGGGCTTGCTCAAATGTAGCTCCATAGCTAGAAAAGTCATCCATGAAGAATTCCACACCACTACCAATTTGTTGTTGAAAAATGCTTAGAACCAGGCATTGGAATGTAGCAAGGGCATTGCATAAACCCAATGGCATCTTGTGATATGCAAAAGTCCCCCAAGAACTCATGAATGATGTCTTAGCCTAGTTCTCTAGTGGAATTTGAATTTGGTTAAAGCCATTATAATTATCTAGAAAAATATAGTAGCACTGCCCAGATATTGTATCTAACAACTAATCAACAAATGACAACAGCAAATAGTCCTTGAATGTTGCGATATTCACCAATCGAAAATCAATGTAAACATGCTCTTTGCCACCTTTCTTTAGCACAATCATGAGTGGGCTAACCCACTTGCTATTTGTAATGGGATAAATGAACCCCACCTTGAGAAGTTGTTTGATTCCCTCTTTGATGATCTGCTTTAGTTTGTGATTCAATCACCTCTATGGCTATCTCTTTGGCTTCATGGCTAGATCAATGTAGATGAGATGCTAACATATCCTAGGATCAATCCCTGTGAGACTGTTGACCATTTTCAACTACATTTAATAGCATTTTTCTACTTTGGAGTAAGATTTGCATTGATTATGACTGACTTCCCAATTTTTAAGAACACATATTCCATACCAGCTGGTAGATTTTTTAATTCAAGGGGCTCTTACTTGAAATTTTTAGGAATTTTCAACTCTCCCTAGTAGGTACCATCACTCACATCATCAGAGAGTTGGCAATGAAATTGCTCTAGTTCATCCATGCCTACAACATATGTGCATGTTCAGCTCTCAGTTAGTTTCTTACAAAGTGTGTTGCTTTTAGAATCAGTGGTCAGCCACTGGGTGCCCTCTTGTTTTGTGGATACTGCGTATAAACACCTTTGAATTTATATTTCTAGTGCACACTAATTGCATGTAGAGATGGATGCTCATTTTAGTACCTAGAGTTTCTACACATAATTACACCTTGTATCATTGTACTAGATGCATGAAACTCACTTCTTCTCAATCATTTTGAATGCATTTTCTTTGGATAATTTTAGGGAGAGATCTCTAATGCTCATTCTTGCATCAACGATGCTTAACCATGCCCTTTCCATGATGATTGGAAATTCCCCTTTACAGTTATCCATCATGATCATTAGCAAATTAGCAGGATAAGACCACCCATAGATAATGGTCACCATGTCTTCTACTAGTCCCAATGGAATAGTGATGGACTAGTCTATCAATTCTAATCTAATGTTGCTCTTCTTTAAAGGAGGTAGGTTCCATGCAGTATACATCTCATGAGAAATTAGGTTGACACTGGAACTTGAGTAGAGAAGAGCTTTGCAAGGTTCATTCCTAACAATCTTTAAATAAATAAGAGGACTTCTAGGATTGGCTAATTTCCTAGGAAGGTTTCTAGCACAGATCCAATTAGTTACAGCATGAGTAAGCATCATAGTATGGGTCATAGGCAATGTTTGGTTTGAAGGGGACTTGAAGGAATTTAATACAAAGGAAGGTGGAGGAATAGATTTATCAACCACAGGTGTATTTGAGGGCTTACGAGGATTGCATGATTAGAAGAAAGGTCTTTTCTTTGATCAAGTATCTAAACCACTCAATTGATGAACCGATTGTAGATTAATAGCCTTAGTAGCATTGCATTATTGTGGTTGAGCTGGTAGTTCATCCTGCATAGACAAAGCAAGTGGTAGCTATGCAAAGGAAGGAGGAATATATGTACAGATAGAAGGAGGATAAGGGTAAGAGGTGGTATCCCATTTTGCATGTGAAGAATGAGTTTGGTAACAATCAGAAGGGTGGTAGTAAGATTGGAAAGTAGAGAGGTAACTAGAAGAGTCACATGGAGACAAGGGCTATTGAACATAATACCCATATGGATTAGGTTATTGATAAGAGTATTATTGCCTTAGTGGTGCCAGCACCCATGACTATGGTTGCTACCATTGTTGTTACTACTCATACGGTTGCAGTGGAGTTTCACTTGGATAATACTATTGTTGTTGGTAGAAGTGCTTAGAATTGCCTTGCGGATAAGGTAATATTTTGGGTGTTTGCCTTTGTGTAAGTCATGGATTTAAAGCATACACCCTAGATTCCAGTAAGTGTGAGACTATGGGGTAACATCCCTTAGGATGTTAATACTAGTAGATGTCACACCCATCATCATCATCTAATTTGATTCCCAAAACTTCTTCTATTGTAGCAATCTTGCCCTTACTTCTTTGATAGGTACATTTAGCTTCCTTGAATCTTCTATTCTCATGACCACTACTTTGTTCTTTGGACTCTTCAACAAATTTTAGGATAGCTTGAAATCTAGTATTCATGGAGTTCCATAACTAATCAACCTTGGCCATAATTTCAGATTGAAATTTTTGGTGCAACAAGGTTTTTTTCATTTACCACCTCATTAATTGTTGATTCTTCCTCACTATCACAAAATCGAACCTCCCTCTTACAAATGGAAGGATTGCAGTTGTACTCTTTTGGACTTTCTCTTTTTCTTAATTCACCTGTCTCTTTAGCTACCTACTCAATTTTCACTAAATTCTAGATAGTGCATGAAACAACTAAAAGGTCCCTAGTAATAGCACCAATGATGAGAGCAAGGCACCCTTACATCCAACCATACAAATCACTAAGGCATTTATGCATGATCCAGTTAAATTCTATGGACCTATAGTTCTCCACTACATTAGTTCCTCTAAGAAGTGAAATGGGTGTTAAGAATGTTCATTGTCTTTCCAATTACACTTGTAAGGCTCAAGGGTATGGTTTAAGTGTAACTGAGGTAAATGATTTTTATCATTTTATATTTTGTAAGTTTAATCACCTACAATAAGAATGAAAGGTAGAGTAATTTAAGACCTAATTTATCTATTGCCTAGCTTGCCTAACACAAGTACCCATTTCCACTTTCCAAACACATCTTGAATGCATGTAGTGCTTTTGGGTTACCAAACATTAAGCATTTCTAGGTTACCAAGTGCTACATGTATGCTTGAAGTGGTCGTGCTTATGTTCATTAGTAATTGAAAATTAATTGCTTAATGAAAATGCATTAAAGTAAAGTTCTTAAATGAATGCATTAAAGAAATATTAATCTATTCTCAATGCTGCAAGGATGATAAAAGGGACTCATCTTTATTCCTATCACACTATTGTGCTTAGGTACATTAGTGTTTGAATATAGTTCAATACACACTTAGAATCCTGCTATGAGCACTCAGAAAGTATTCTAACTTTAGTGAAAACAAACTACAAGAGCTTTGCTATCTATGATAAAAACTGACCAAAAATGTGAGCCCAAGCACTATATTTATAGGTTGGCATATACCCTGTGATATCAAATATTTGACATCACATCTTGGGCTTTGAAATCAAGTATCCAATGTTGAGGCTCCAATATCAAGTATTCAACATTGAAGCCAGTTGAATCATGACTCATTAATGCATAAAAGAAAATAATAGAGAAAGTGCAGAAAGAGAAAGCAAAGAATGTTTTATTGATATGGAATAGTGTATCTAGATCATACTCTAAGAGTGTTGCTTGAGGTTTTCTTTCTTTGGCATCTATCCCTTAGAGGCAATCTAGCACTACCACCATGGTTAGGCCTATTACCTAGCCAGAAGGGATGGCTAGTCCACTTCGTGTCCTGCTTCATCTGGCTCCTATGACTTGCTTGTACAGTCATCACTTCATGTTGGCACAACCTTTAAGCCAGGGTATAAATGCCTTAGGTCAAACCCCCAAAGGTTACCTCAAGAGACACGTTTGTTATTACAACATGCCCTTTTGGATCTTAATTACAACTACCCTTTTAGGTCTTGTTACAATAAAACTAACACTTGTTATGAAGAGGCATCATCTTCGTTATGCAGTAGCATCATTTGGGAATGGGGATGTGAGACATAGGGGTTTGAAAAATAATAAAACCTATCTTTGTTATTACTTGTATTATAGTCCTAGTTGCTATGTTGAAAATGCGACATCTTCACTTCCCAAAATATTTATAAATATGCCTCACCTATTACATTTATGACATCATTCAATAACATAGTAAGAAAAATCTATTAGTTTAATTTTGTAGCTTAGATAATAGTCTAGAAGTGTGTATATTGTGGATTTGAGTTTGTTGTATGAAGTCTTCTTTGAGTGAAATATTGTTGGACACATTTCATGATTGATAATAAGATTAAGATTAATTGTTCTCCATTACAACACTTTGACTTAGCATATATTTAGTGTTTTATAAATTTAATTTTCAATGTTCTTTAGCATAATGATTTAGGTATCTAATGCACTATAAATATTTAGTAGAATGAGTGCAACTTGACCTCAAGTGTAAACATGTAATCCTGAAAACATTATCACTTGGTTTACCTAGTAGTGTAATGCTTGGTAACTCTAGCAGTGAATGCATGAGTCTAGGACATGATAATAGATTGAAGAATGAACACTCATTACCTTAGGCTATATTATGATGTATTTTTTAGTTTAGTAATTACTTATTAATTATAATTTTTGTGCTCTCACTTAGTGTAGATATGAGTAATATAACATTAATAAATATACATTTTACCTAGACTAAATCATACAAATATAAGGACAATAATATGCAATCACCTAATGAGATTAAACACTATTAGTAGTCTATTCACAAATTACAATATTAACCATCGTAATGCTTGTAGATCTTATGGTGGAGCATTGGGTAGACTTGCTACTCATCAATAATTTTTGTACATGTATGAAAATAATGTCCCAAATGATATTTGTGTATTTTTTAGTTATTGTTATCCTAACAAAACATAATTCTAAAATTGTAAGAATAGGAATTCCATGACCAAGTTGATGTAAAACTATATATAATGCTTTTTTTAGTGGAATCATAACTAGAACATGTTCCACTATTGTATTTGGTGGTACATGTGGTTAGATCTTTCCTATTATATTTTATACCATTCTATATATAAACAATTCAAATATGTTGGATCTAGTGACCATATTTGACTTTGAATTTTACCTTAATTTTTTTTCTTGGAAATTTTTACTATTTTGTGTTTAAAATATTGAAAATTGAAGTTATTTCAATTAAATTCTACATCATGTTGTTTATTATTTGAAGCAAATAATCTATTTTTAAAGAAGATATAATATAGCTGAAAGTTTCTATCGAGATCATCTCTTACAAATGATCTATTTTCAATTAATTTATTTCTTTTGTGTAGTTGTAGACCCAACAAAAATATCTTGCACTTGCATAGTGTTGTTAAAAGAAAATAGATGAAAATGGGTTGCATAAATGAATTCATTTAATTCATTTTGAATATGAATATTTTAATATAAAAAAAGTTAGACAGAAAGTGATCATTAAAAAGATTTTAACATTTTAGATTGAAAAAATTGGAATAGGGTATCACTACACTTGCACAAACTCACATAATTCTTACATCTCTAAGCTTTGATTTTGTGGAGGAAATCCAATGAGAAGAGTAAGAATAGTTCTAACTCCCTTAAAAATTTAGCATTAATAAACAAGAAAAGAAGGATTTCTTTTGCAAAATGCAGAAGTAAAATGCAAAATTTAGCGTTACTAGTAGTTGATTTTCTACTGCTCCCCGTCACTAGCATGTCGGCTCCCACTTTGGTAACGGTGGCGCAGATTATTTGCTTTGGATCATCCCCTATCAAAACAAGCGTCTGTGTTCTTCCCTCCACACCGTAGCGTTTGCATACCTGCAACGCCCTCTTCATTACCCTCTCTCTTCTCCTCTGGGCATCCATCTCCAGCAGTCTCATCGTCTCATCCCCTATAATGTAAACTGAAACAGTGAAACCAAAAACACCCACTGCGTAAAACTCTTATATATATATAATATTCCGAAATTTCTGATCGAGTGAGCCATAAAACCCCGAGGGATAATTAACAGTGTATAATAATTTAAGTTTTGAGGTATACCTGGACCGACCGAGTAGCACGGAAGAGGCTGAACATGGAGTAGCACTAACGTGGTCAATTGCTGAGAGTTAGAATCGGATTCAGATTCAGGAGAAGATGTAGAAGAATGATGATGAGGAGGAGTAACAGGAGAAGAGAAGGAGGAAGAAAGGAGGCGTTTGCAGGTCGATTCACAGCCGCCAAGCTCTCCTCGCTTTCGTCTACCGCAACGACTACTACACGATCCTTCTTCATCGCTACTAGTACTATTACTGCTACTGCTGCTGCAGCTACATGTCGTCGTGTTTGTTTGCTTTAATCTTGGATTGTATGACCGGGACTACTACTACAGATCCGATAGAGTGAATGCCAGGACTTGAGATAGGTTAGTAGGCGACAAAATAGGCGCTCTCGTAACCTGCAACTGTTGTTACTAACATTATGTGCAAAGACAAAAGCAGTTGCTCTGATAGCAGCAATTTTGTTCGTGTGACGATTGACGATCGTGTCCCAGCCCAGCCTCCACGTGATGATGAGTAATTGAGGATAATGAGATTGCTGTATTATGGTTCCGTCCCATAGCATTTCATATTGTTGTTGATTGTTGAACCTGTGGTTCCGTGCCATCTCCATGACATCTTCATCTGAATATTGTATTCTTTCATTAATACCCAGTCAGTGTCGAAGTATTTGGAGATTTTTTGAACACGTATATTTCTTTGTGAAGTTACTTGTGTTTTAGAAGATGTAATACAGGGTTTATCTCAGTTAGTGTTGAGATTAGGCTTGTCTTCGTTCGTTGATGTAGATAATTTTTCTCAGTATAAGTTATCGTCTACCTTTGTTTTTTCCAATGTTTCAGAGAATTTTCTGAATTTTCTTTTGATTTTATAACCCTTGCTTGTTGGAAGCTTTTATATTTTTATTCTTGATTTTTAATTTTTTTACTGATTTTGTTAACCTATGATATTATAAAATTATGATTAAAAAACTATCTTTAGAAATAACTGTACACTGAATTTCCTTCGCAGTGACACCTAGCAGTCAATTTCAGTTTCCTGTATATGTGTTGAAGTGCTTCTACCACTTTTCTATGGTCCCAAAGGCGATGAATTCGTCACAGGTGGAGGTGGCATCTCATCTTATTTGCAATTGCATGGTTGTGTTTCACCACCAGAATCTGGTGACCAGATTGACAATGAGGATCCCACTAATGTTGTCGGATTCAATTGGCTCTGTGGCAACAATATAATTCATGCTAACAACCCGATCAATGATTGCTTATCAAGAAGCTCACTGCATTAGCGAAACAGTGCCAATCCACGTGCATCATCTGAGACGTAGGTGTCTCCTGGCTTGACAGTAAACGTATAAAAGTGTACATGTAATACACAATTTTAATCATTTGAAAATAAAGTTTTAAAGTATTCATTCGTCTTAATTGTGACCTGAGAGTAATGGTAAACATCCTTAGAAAATAACCAGTAAACTTTTCTCAACATGATTAGTTTACATTTTAAAAATCCATTGGGTAGAAAGCAACAAAATTCGAATCCATGAAGATAGAAGATAGTATCTTGGCATAGTTAATTGAAGAAAAAATCTATTATACTAAAGGGTTTACAAAAGCAATTGATCAAAATCAGTCACACAAATATTATTATTTTATTTCAAAAATTCAAAAGGTATCCAAAATGGCAAAAAATTCATAAAAGCTCAAATTTCAAAAAATTCTCATAAAATCATGTTTATGTCATAGATCTCAAACATTCATAAAATATCTAGGGGCAAGTTTGGCAAAATTTTCACAATTCTGAAAATTCATCAAAAAATAGAAAATGGTATGGACATGATTCAAATAATGTTTTTTTTTTCATAAAAACATGCCCAAAATGACAAAAACCCAGTAGAATCTTGACATAATAGTTAAAATTGTAGAAGAATATCCAAGTAGAAAGCAAAGATGAGAAATAGAAAATTCATAAAAATATGGGGTGGCTATGTGAAAGAAGAATAAGATAAACTTCCTTCCTTATGTTGGTAGGGCTTCCAGAATTTTCTTGTCTTCCTTTCCTTCTAATGCTCTCAATTGGTTTTTGCTTTGCTCAGCTTGTCACACCCAAAACCCTTTTTCAAACTACGACGACATGTAACTAAGGTCACAACTTATTCATAAGGGGAAGAATGGAAAAAACAAGGCCAAAATCAACGTCAAAACAAAGAAGAAGGCAAAAAATGTCTTTTGGAAAAACATGACATGATTTTGTTCAAAACCCAATGGCAGAAAATAGGGAATGCAAGAAAACAAAGGATAGAATAAAATGCAAAGCAAAGGAGGCAAAAGAGAAAAAAATCAAGGAAGGTGATGGGTAATGTAAGTTATATAATTTTCATATAAGCTTATAAGCATATATGCATTTTACCCTTTTCTTTACTACCTTATGTAAGTCAGCGTTAACTTTTTAATTTTGATTTGTAATTTAAATTTTATTTTAAATCATTTTCATATGTTTATTTATAATTTTTCTCCTTCCATTAATATTTTTAAGACTTAACACTCATAATACATATACTAGGACTCCAAATAAAATTTTGTTTAGACATACAAGATCCTTATCAAATGTTCTACCTCATCGTATACTAAAGTCATATCAAAACATTACTTATCATAGTTTCCTAGTTTAAATAATGAAACTTTCATAGTATTTTAGCAAACTAAAAAATGTAATATTTTGAAAATCGTAATTCTGATTCCAGCGAACTAAGGATCAAAACTTACATTTTTGAATGTCCTAAACACATTGGTAAGGTCAAATTCTAGGTATAACATCATCTTAAGGTACCTCTGTAACAAAGCTAATTTATGAAATATCTAATCATAATTAAAAATAGGCTCCAAATCCTAGTTTACTGACAAAATTAATAAGGGATATGGTTTGGGGAGGGTCAGGGTCCATAATTGCTGCATGAATAGAGTATTATATAATCACATGTGAATAATCAAAATTAAAGATGCATAACTACATGTGCATAATAACACATGAATGTGCATAAAGAAATAATTATGCATAGCCAAATACTTATAAAGGCATGATAACTAACAAAAGAAAAACTTCGTGGGGTAATTGGATTTCAACATTTAATAATAAAATATAAAATAAATCTATGCTTGAGCTCTAATAATACTAAAATAAATGATACAGAACTTTAACAAAATACCATAGCAAGTAGATTGCATTCACTTATGTAAGAAACTAACAACAACAACAACAATAATAGTATTGATAGTAATCTAATCCTTTGGTTTAACCAAGAATATTATAGCTGATTTATTGAAGCCCATATAACATTATTAAAACATTAATCATATGCATTAAATAGCTAGACCTTTGCAAATTCTTAGGTTATGACACTATCTCTTACTCATCCTTATCCAAATATTATCTTGATACTTCATTAACATAATCTCACAACTAAATAAATAGTAAATTAACATGATTAAGAAATTCCAAATAACGTGGATAAGTTATGCTCAACTAATTACCCTAGGCTACATAATGCCATTCCTTAGCATCTAACTAATAGTCTCACAAAGTTAGTGTAACATAGATGGGAGGTATTGAAACCTAGCTAGTTCAACATAATAAAAATGTACCAATTAATTCCAAAATATTAACATGTAATTAATAAACATTAAGAATTAAACAAAAAGTCATAACTTAATACTACAAGCTAGCTGAGTCACCAAAAATATACTAGCCAATGGTTCAAATCATAAAATGCTTAGTCATCCTATAGCCAACTACAAAGGTCATCTAAGGACCTCCAAGTTAGGGGTATTATATTTTTTATGTCATCTATCTCTCTCTACAGATTCAACTTCTAGGCAATGTTGGATCGACTACAATTAGAAATAAAATGTTCTTCTTCTTTTGTAATTTAATGGTTGAGAAGCTATATTTGTTCTCCTTTAACAAGTTGCTACCTTTATTTTGTATAATTTGAAAGCTTATCCTCTATGGGCATGTAACAAATTACATTTATCCTTTGCTATTGAATTGTTGATAAAGAGTGATGAGTGGTGAAAGGTACCCTTATGTCCAACCATACGAATCATGAAGCATTCATGCATGATCTGGTTGAATTCTATAGACTCTATGTCTTCTGATACACTAGTCTTCTAGGAAGTGAAGCTTACCCTAATAATCATTCGTTGTCTTCCCAATCATACTTGTGATGTACAAAGGTATGGTTAATTGTAATTAAGGCATATGATTTTTATTATTTTATGTTTTATGTTCGTTGGTGCTTAAGTAGAGAGATGAAGTAATTTAATAACTAATTTAATTTAACTAATTAACTAATCTCTAACTAGTCCTAACATGAGCATCTAATACTACTTTTTATACACGTCTTAAACCCATGTACCCACTACTGGGATTGCCAAGTGCTACACTACTAGGTGCATCAAGTAATAATCCTACTGGGATTACCAACTGAATACATATTTATGCTCAAAGAAATCATACTTATGTGTTTAATATATTTAGCTTAATTAATTAACTAATTTCTTGAATTCTAATTTACCTTAATTTATCTTAATTAATTACATAATTAACAAAAACAATAAATGCATAATTAAATCATCAATCTACTCTAAGTGTTGCAATGTTTGATCAAAAGGCTCATTTTTATTGCCATTCAAACTAGTGTGGTTCAAGTACAATGGTAATAGAATAAAGATACGTATACTTTCAAACTCTTACTGTGGGCACTGAGAGAAATATTCTAACTTTCAATTGAAAAAACTGCAAGAGCTCTACGACAATTATCACTTGACTTCTCATAAACATAGCTCTGAGCTCATATTTATAGTTTTTATTATTGGGTTGTGTCGACTGGGCCTTGTAGACATATCAAATGCTACATCAACATGGTTCCATCAATGAAGGCCCATCAATGAGGCCACATCAATAGGGGCCCATTGATAAGGCCACATCAACTGGGGTCCATCAATGTAACACTTTGACACTCATCATACCCCCATGACTGAATGAAAACTCATCCTCAAGTTCTTTTACAAAATTGGGAAGGTATGGGATTATTGACTAACTCTTGACATAACAAACTAACCTAACAAAACTAAGTGCCTGAGTGTACAAATCAACAAATTACAAAAATTGTTGTGTTCATGACACAAAATTAAACACCATGACATGACTACTCAAAATTGGACATGAAGGAAGTTGAGAAGATCAAATAATCATAGGCAATGGAGGCTCTTAAGGTTTTGAAGGACCTTTGCCAACTTTGGACATGTGTGGTGGCTAAGATTGCTATGGCTATCTTACAACAGTTGTAACTTCTAGTGGAAGGCAAAAGGCATCTAGTAATTCCTTCATCTTTTCCTCCTTACTTTGGGGATCATTCATAGTCCATGTAGCATCACCAATGTAGGCTAGAATGTGGATATCCCATAGATGGGACATTACTAGAAATGACTCCTTAGTATTGACAAATCGAGCAACAAATTGTTTGCATTCAACATTGAATGCCCTTATTGCATTTTGTAGCTCATTGTATTCATTCATTCTTTTGGCCAAGTTCTCAAAAAAAATTCTCTAATTAATGTATTTTCCCTTGAGAACCTCGATTTCCACATTTTTCACCACAAGCTTTTGCTTGGTTTCATTGTGATGCTTGAACTCAACCTCATACAATAAGTACAAGCTGACCACCTACTTCTCCAGTTTTGACCATGGTCATTTGATAGTTAACATAGTCAGATTTACATATCAGAGATTGGAAAGCTCCATGTATTATGTCATATCCTTAGTTTGCAACTCCTTCATGTAGATATTTGCTTTATTGTCGGCATCTACTTCATCAATGATAGGCTACCAAAATTTTCTTTCATGTTAAAGTTGTTGGAGGATTTCATTTACTTTTGCCTTCACCAACTAGATGTGTTTTTCTTTAACTTCCTTTTGTAAACTAACCTAATCTCTATAATAATCTTTGACTCTCTCAAATTTAGTGCCTATGATTTTTAGGTAGCTACCTCTATTGCAATCTCTTGGAGAAGGGCATAGACCTCCTCCATGAAGAGGTTTCTATTTTTAGGTACCAATCTCCTTAACTCTATGTTTACTTTGGCTAGTTGCTCTTACTATTGATGGATAGAGTTAATCAACTGTTATTTATGCTCATCAACATTTCATAGGTGATGGTTCTCTACAGTTAATTGTACATTCTCCTTGCGAGTCTGGTCTAAGACCTTTTGAATTTTTTGCTGTGTAGCCTCTACCAAGGATTAGTAGAACACTGCTATTTTAATTGCACCCTCAACCCTTTTTAGTCTAGTGTGAAGTTGTTCAAGAGCTTCATCTCTCATCGATGTTGGGTTAAGAAATGCAAGGTCAAATTTAGGCTCTTAATTCAACAACTTTAGCAGCCAAGCATTTGTTTAGCTCCTTGGCTATTTTGACTTGCCCCTCCAAGATAATGTTTTTGCCCCTTGCATCTAGTAGCTTTGATTAGGTTGTTATAATATTATTTGGACGATCAAAGACATCTGGAAGCAATTGCCTAGTTCCCACTAGTCAACCTTGTAGTTCTTCATGTTGTGCTACATTTATTTTGCCACTTGTGAGCCCTGCAGATGTTTGCACATCTTTGAGTGTAGTAACATCAAGTATAGATGCTGTAAGTGAATTAAGGATTTTAGCTATTCTGTCAACAACCACCTGTACTATTGTCTCCTATCCTTAGTGCTACATCGCTACTACTATTTCCTTCTCACCTTTCACCAAGGGCACCAAGAAGGTCATGACATTCCTAGAGATTTCTGGGAGTGACTGCTATTCTATGAGAGATACCATAAACTCTCTAACACTAGGATTTGACCTTGCGAACAACTATGTTCTTTGTGCTAAGAAAATGGATCCACATCCATCCATTAGGCTGTTTATTTAAGCCACCTAATTTAGGTAACTCATTATTGGTTAGTACACAAATGGGTCCCCACCACTCATGTCTGCTTTTTGCTCTTGTTCACTCAAGAGCCATTCTTGGTATTCATTCAACCATTAGACTATTGCAGCAATGTTTGGCACAATGATTTGAGTGGCAGGTGGATGTGTGGCTATTGCTCCTCTTCTTAAATGGCCATTATAGGTGTCTTATCTTTCATTATCTCTACCCACTTAGCGGTTGGAGGACACTTGAAAACATCATTTGTATAACAAACTATTCCTCCCCTCCAACAGTGTTTTCTAATGAGGCATGGAAAGGGGAGTGCCTTCCTTCCACATTCATTCTCTTTAAATCACTTCTACATCTCTAGATTGATCAAGTGTGGAAGGTTGAAAGGAAATCTCCCACTCAAAGGAGTGCATGCATAGTTAGAAAAAGTAGTGATTTTGCTAGGCCTCACCATGTGATTTAGGTGAAAGGCTGAAATCTTATAGTGGATCATTTATGCTAGTGTGAGCATGCTAAACTTTGTGTAGTCAATACCATAACATTGTTGCATCCTTTTCTTCTTGATACTAAGGTCTTTCTGCATTAGAATCTTAGTGAGATTTGTCCCTATTTCTGTCAACCTAAGCACTTTAGTAATGGCTTGCACTGAGTAGGACACTAAGATGTCCTTGATTTTGACCATTGAACTAGCCTACCTATTATTCCAAAATTAGAATGTGTCTTCCATATACCAGTTCCTAGTGGAAGTGAGAATTGGCCACATGGGAGAGGCCTTTAGTTAGTCCTATACTTCTTTAGGTTCTTGCTCCAAGAAAGGGCCAAAGTTTAACTCCTAAAGCACTATTTTTTTGAATTTCCTTGATTTGATTTGATTCAAGTTGGCTTCTATCAAAGTAACTTTAAGATTTGCTTATTGATCTAGTGCCTCATCCCTATGGGAATGTTCTATTGCTATTGCTAGTTCTAGAATTTGATGAATAGATTCCACTTGGCCACTTACCTAAGAGGACCTATGATGTGGGTTGCAAGTTATTCTTCTTGGGCTTGTTCTTGGCCCCTTCCAATTATTGGCTATTTTTTTCTTTATTGAGATGGTCCTCCTTCCTACATGTCCTTCCCTTTCGGTGCCATTTGTGGTTACAAGACATCCATGGATTTGTAGATATAATATGTAACTTTGAATATTTTGAGTACCTTATCTCATTGATTAGTTACACTTGGCTAAGGTTGGACCATGGAAGATTGACATTTTATTAGTATGTTATTAATTAGTTTCATTATAAATGTCACCAAAGTTTTTTGGAAGAGTTTAAATCTATAATTTGGTGTTTAAATTTTGATTTCTAAGTTAAAAAGTTTTTGGAGTTAGAAAAAATGGCAAAAACTTTTCTATAAAAAATGGCACATTTGTGGCCCCCACAACTAAAAGCTTACCTTCAATAGCTATAGGGTTGAAGAATGAAGTGATTTTAATAAATGGTTAGGAAGTTATGGTCTTTGAAAGATTCTGGGCTCTAAAAATTTGGAAAACTCCCTTGGAATTTGTAAGAAAATGTGAAAATTTCAAAGTGGGATCACACATACATATACTATTTTTTCACTATGTTGATGGGACTACATATATGGGGCCTTGTATATGCGTCTGCTACATTGATGGGGCCCTATATATGGAGCTTGTAAGAAAAATTCTCAAATTTAAATATTTTAAAAAATACAAGGAATTTTTCAATGAATTTAGGGTCCATGGAGTTCTAGAAAAGCCAAGAATATGATGAAATCATTGAAGAGGGTCTTTGAAATTTTAAAAATTAAAAAATTTGATGGGGAATGTGTTTACTAAATAAAATATATAAAGGAGCACATGGTTTGATGTAGAAGATGGGTGTATGAAAGATTCTGATTGAAAAATGCCTTAGGATAAGGTGCTTAATGAACCCAACCAAGAGAGATGCAAGTGGGACCTTATCATAGTAAGCACATGCCTTGTTTGTCCTTACATAACCTAAACCTAAGGAGTTCATGGGCCCCATAGGCAGTTAATGGTCAATGGAAGTTAAGGATCAAAACCCAGAAGATTCTACCAAAGAATTCAAGTACATTAGACTAAGACATTGAATCAAGAACATGGATACTGACAATGAGGTGAGTTATGGATAGTGTAGACAAATGATGGAGAAGGTGGAAAGGAATTCCAAATTGAGGTAATAAGAAGTCCCTTGTGGATTTTATGTTTAAATGACTTGAGAAGATCCGTTCTTAGTCTAAACCAAAACCAACCACTTTTAGTGACTTCACATTGCTACTCCAAGATAGATCTACCCCTCAAGACGCAAGAGTACTCCCATAGAACAACCACCATTCCATAAAGAGAAGAGAAGAAAGAAAAAAGTGAGAGAGGTTCTTAGTTAGAGGGGATCTTCAAGCAAGGGTAACATGTCTTTCTAGTCGCATAACTAGTGCTTTTAACCCATTTATTTGTCTAAGGGATGTGCTTTGAATTCCCATCATGTATTTTTTATTTGTTTTGTTTTATTGTTTTTTTATTTTTGGATGGGAAAGACACCATGCAAAGACTTTATTTACTTCCTATTATTGCTCAACATAGAACAATATGAAGTCTATGAAAACACTCATGCACCCAAGCAAGTAAAAGAGTAGAAAGAGTACTGAGTCTCCTTGAAGTCACATCCTTTGCAAACATTTGAATCCTTCCCAATTCTAGAAACTACCAAGGTCACAAATTTATTAAAATTTTATTTAATGAAATAGACCTCAAACTTCCAAAATAAGAAAAATCATAGAGTTTGTGAATGGGTGGATGTTGTGGACTCACTGCTTGTTCCATGAAAAAGAAACCATAACTTAGTCATTAATACAAAAATTTAAAAATAGAAACTAGACATTAGCAAACAAAACATTAAGCACAAACCACCATTAGTAATAGCTACAACACCACTATGTCTTATTGGCACAAAGCACATTTATTAGAAAAAATTAGAAAATCAAACACTAAAAATAAAGTAAAATATATAAGAAAGTGTAAAATATTTAAGAAATATTTAAATGTATCAAAAATGGTGTAAAACAAACATGGTGTAAAATGGAAAAAATATTTAAAATTAAAAAGGTGTGAAAGAAACAAATTACAAAAACAAAAATGTGTAAAACAAAAGATAGAAAAAATGAGGAGCCACGTATATGGTTAGCATGAGTGGCCATCTTTCCATGACTAAGCTAGAAGGAGGAGATCTGAAAAATTTAGTGTGGCTGTCTATCCATTGAGGTATTTATTGCACTGGCTTGCTTTGGCTCATAGAAAGGCTTTATTTGTTGGATGTTATCCAACTACTGTTTGTTTAGGCTCTTAGGTTTGTATATGATCATGGTCCAAGAAGGAAAGATTTCATCAATTATATAAGGTCCCTTCCACAACGTTTGGAATTACATTTTTTGAGGCACATGTGTGGGATTCTAGTAGAGAACCTTATCTCCTGGTTGAAATTTTACTTTCCATATTCTAAGATCATGATGTTGGTTGTTTAATGCCTTATGCACTTCATTCAAAGACAAGACTACCAATCAATTTTCATCTAGCATTTTGAGTTTGATCATCCTTTCTTTTTGTTCTAGACTTAGGTCAAGATCTAGATCATAGGTGGTTGGTAGTGTATGAAGCTCAAATTGAATAGGGAGTGTTGGAAGTTTTTCGTACACTAGCTTGTAGGGAGAGTAGCCAATAGGGAGTTTCCAGGTTAAGTGGTAGGCCGAAAGGGCATCATTGAGCTTTGTGCTCTACTCTCTCCTATATTTGTTGATAGTTCCTATTAGAATCTTTGTAATCTTCATGTTAGTTACCTTTTCTTGATCATTATCTTGGGTGTGATAGGGTGTTTAAAATTTATGTTCAACCCCCAAGCATTACATGAGTTTTCAAAAAGTGGCACTTGAAAAGTGGGTTCTGTTGTCAGAAATTAGTGCACATGGCACCCCAAACTTGTTCAAAACATTTTGTTGTAGAAATTGAGTAGTAGTGAATGATTTATAGTTAGTGAAAGTTGTTGCTTTTAGCCATTTGATACAATAGTTAACAATGATGATTATATATGCCTTCCCATTGAACATGGGTGTGATGGAACCCATGAAATCTATGCCCCGTATGTTAAAGGATTCTAGTGGTCGAATCCATTGTTGAGGCCCCTCCATTCATGTAGTCATCCCACCATCTCATTGACAGTGTTTACAAGATTGAACAAATTTATGGGTGTCCCTAAAGATTGTGGACCAATAGTATCTTGCCATCAGGATTTTTATGGTCATGCATCTCCTATCATAGTGGTCTACAAAATGACCTTCATGAGCATCCTAGAGAATGTGCAATTGATCTACATTAGGTACAAACTAGTGAACTAGGACATTGGCACATACCTTGAAAAGGTTTCCATTGATTTCCATGAAGCGCTTAGCCTGATGAAGAAATTGTTGTTTCTTCCTTTGGTCCAAATTTTGTGGCATCTCTTGAGTGAGAAGATAAGTGAGGATGCCATCATACCATTTTGGTTTTGTGGGAATTTGTTTATTTATTACAAAAAAAGAGGAGTTCATTAGAAAAAAATTAGATAATGGGCTTTCATACTCTTTATTATCCCATCATAACCAAGACAAGTGATTAGCAATCAGATTATCAGTTTCCTTTTGATCTATCCTGTAAGATCACTAGCCATCATATGACATGGGGGCTTACCATTGGCTTGTTCATGAGGAAGTGGATGGCACTATGATCAATGTACACAAAGACTTTACATCCAAGCACATAGTGCCTAAACTTTTCCAGAGCATATACCATTTCCATCAGTCCTTTTTTCATGGTGGTGTAATTTAGTTGTGCCCCAATAATGCTTTAACTTGCGTAGTGGATGTAATATGGATGCTTCTTCTTGTCCAACTACATAAGCATAGCTCCCAAGGCATAGTGAAATGCATCCATAATAATATGGAATGGTTTGAACTAGTTAGGTGCTCGTAGAATTGGAGTCTCTACAAGCTTTTGCTTGAGAATTTAGAATGTGCTTTCACATTCCTTGGTCCAGATGAAAGTAGCATATTTCTTTGTCAACTAGACTAATGGCTTTGTGATCTTAGAGAAATTATCTATGAATCGTCGATAGTAATTAATATGTCTAAGGAATGACTGAACATCTTTGACGATTTCTAGTTGATGGTTGATTCCTTGGATGACCCTTATCTTTTAGGGATCAACCTCAATCCCTTCTTCTGAAATTTAATACCCCAATACAATGCCCTCTTGGACCATGAGATAACTCTTCTACCAATTAATTTATAGATTTTTCTCCACATATCTTTTTAGTACTTTCTCAAGGTGGTCCAACACTTACTTAAATGTAGCACCATACATAAAGAAGCCATCCATGAAGACTTCTACTCCACTAGCTATTTACTATTGAAAGATACTTAAGACTAGGCATCAGAAAGTGGCAAGAGAATTGCATAGACCAAAAGGAATCTTGCAATATGCAAAGGTATCCCAAGGACTTGTGAATGTTGTTTTGACTTGATCTTCTAGTGCAATCTTGATTTAGTTATAGCCACTATAACCATTCAGAAAACTATAATAGCAATGTCTAGATATGGTGTCTAACACTTGATTAATGAATGACAAAAAAAATGATCTTTAAATGTTGTGATGTTTAACAACCTAAAGTTGATGCAACCCCATCATTTGTTACCTCTCTTTGGCACTATGATGAGTGGACTAGCCCACTCACTATATGCAATGGGGTAGATGAACCTTACCTTAAGGAGTTACTCAATCTCCTCCTTGAAAATTTATTTTAATTTTGGATTCAGAAACCATTGTGGTTTCCTCCTTGGCTTCATGGATGGATTAGTGTAAATGCAGTGCTGGCATATCTATAGATTAATTCCAGTAAGTTCAAGATATGACTAGGAAAAGGTTGTCGACCATTTGTTGATCACTTTTAATAGTTTTGCTTTTTGTTGAAGATCAAGTTTGGCATTGAGTATGACTGGCTTGCCATTCTTTAAGAATGCATATTCTAGGAAGGTAGGTCATGTTTTTAGCTTTAGGGGATCCTGTTTAAAATTCTTAGGGATCTCCAACTCTTCCCAATTGGTATAAGAATTTTCATCATTAGAGATTTGGTGATGAACTTGCTCTAGTTCATCCATGCTTGTGACATAGGCACATGTTAGGCTCTCAGCAGGTTCCATGCACATTGTATTGTTGTTAGAATCAGTAATTAGCCACTAGGTGTCCTCTTGTTATGGCTACTATGTATAGACACCTTTGAATATCTACTTCATGTGCATACTTCTTGCATGCAAAGATAGATGCTTGTTTTATCGATCAAAGCTTTTGCATGAAATTGCATCCTAAATCACTATATGTGATGCATGGAACTTGTCTCTTCTTAATCTTTTTGAATGCATTTTCCTTTGATATCGCAAAGAAAAGATCTATAATGTTCATTCTTGCATTAATAGTTCTTAACCATGCCCTTACCATAATGATTAGGACATCCCCCTTGTAGTTTTCAACCTTGATTACTAGGAAATCAATAGCATAAGACCACCCACAAATAGTGGTCACAATATCTTTGATGAATCCTAATGAAATAGTGATGGATTGGTTTCCTAATTCTAATATGATATTACTCCCTTGAGAGGCAGCAAGTTCTAGTTAGTGTACATTTCATGAGATATTAAATTCACATAGGAAACATAATTAAGAAGACCTTTACATGGTTCATTCCTAGTAGTTTGTAGATAGATAAGAGATTTTCTAGAATTAGCTAATTTCTTGGAAAGGTTGCCAACCCGAATCCAATTAGATATAGCATGGGTGAGCATAACATTATGGATTTTGAGTAGCATTTGGTTTGAAAGGGACCTAATGGAATGATTTATAGAGGATGGAGTAGGAGCAAGGTGATTAACCACCTAAGTCTATGAGGGCTTAGTAGGGTTGTTGGGTTGGAAAAATGATCTTTTAAGAGCATGAGATTTTGAACCCCTCAATTGATGAATTGGTTGTAGATTGAAAACCATGGTAGCATTACGTTGTTGCGGTTGAGCTAGAAGTTCATCCTACATGGATAGAGTAGGTGGTAATTACATTGAGGGTGGAGGATCAGGCAGAAAAATAGGAGGAGGATAAGGATAAAATGTGGTGTCCCTCCTAGAATGTGAAGAGTGAGCTTTTTAGTATCCAGGAGGATGGTAATAATGTTGGAAAGGAGAAATGTGACTAGAAGAGTCACATGGAGACAAGGGTTGCTAAACATAATATCCATATGGATGTGGTTGCTTGTAAGGATATTATTGCCTTGGTGGTGGCATCCCCCATGATTGTGGTTGGTGCCACTATTGATATTGTTTACATGGTTGTGGTGGAGTTCCACTTGGATAATATTGTTATTACTAATGGAACTACCTAGGATTGCCTCAAGGATAAGACAACCTTTTGGGTGCTTGTCTTCTTGCTAGTCATGGATTTAGAACATACACCCTAAATTCTTGTAAGTGTGACACAATAGGACAACATACCTTAGGATGTTCGTATTGGTAAATTTTACACTCACCATCATCATCTGACTCAATTTTTCCAACTTCATCTACTATAGCAATTTTTTCCTTACCCCTTTGATAGGCACATTCATCTTATTTTTTCCTCGAATGGTTATGACCACTACTTTGTTCTCTTAATTCTTTAGTAATTCTTAGAGTAGTTTAGAAATTTTCATCCAATGAATCCCACATTTTGTCCACCTTAGCTGAAATTTTAGACATAGACTTTTGGATCGGAAAGATCTTTCAATTTACTACCTCATTAAGTGATGATTCCTCCTCACTGTCACAAAATCAAACTTTCCTCTTCCTAATGGAGGGGTTCCTATTATACTCTACACTTTCATGTTTTCTTAGCTCTCCTTCCTCTTTTCCCACCTACTCAATTAGCCTTTGAATCTAATGGGCTTTGAGTTTTGATAATTTTTCTTGGACATAGACCCCAAGAGTTCTACTCATTTCTAATCTAAGTCCATCTATGATATGGCAAACTTGTCCTTACTAAGAATAATCATGGTCGGGGCATTAGTGTATGAGAGAATAGTATTTGCCTATGGTGACATCCAAGGGTTCATGGTTTCCTTGCTTCCATCCTTGGATTTGCTTGGTTAGATTAGACACTCTAGAGTATGTTTGATACTTATTCTTAAATAGCTTGAGCATTGTACTCCACCTGCAGATGGATTTTGGCTCTAGGGATTGGTACCAACTTTCTACTTCTTTGATGAGTGTTCTAGAAAATACCTTGAGTTTCTACCAATTATTTTGATATTTTGTAAGGCACAAGCATCGTAAAAACCTTAAAGATGTGTCTGTGAATTAGAGTTATATTCCCCCTCAAATCTAGGAATATTGTTCATATTAAGCCATCTAATTCAACTATCTTTCACATGCCTAGTTGAAATTTTTAAAGGCTCTATAATATTTAGTATGCTTCAAGTTGCTCGCAAAGGCTCATTATCATCATTATTTCATTGTTTCCAATGATTTCCTCTATTACCCCTTCGATCATTATGGACGTGGTGATAATCATTATTGTCCTATTGTTCATCTCCATTACTATTGTTCTTTCTGTGACATCTATCAAAACTAGAAGAGGAAGAAGAAGATGTAGATGAAAACGGTGAAGAGGGAGGAGGAGTATCACCACCATGGTATCTACCAACTCCCCTTCAGTTGTCATGACTATTTCATTAGTTTTCTTATCATCTTGATGCTTGTTCAATCCTTTGCCTTGATTACCATCTTTACCTAAACGTGGGTTGTTGATAGTGGAGGGTAGATTTAAGGCCACACCCCCATCACTAGTAACAAACAGTGGAGAATTTTCATGTTGAGAGATCCCAGAGAGGGGATCCTTATTGTCATGTGGTTCAGTAGGAAGAAGGAATTGGCAAACCATTTCTCCTTCACAAACTCATGATGCTTCTCATAGTGTCAATCTCTCATGTGTTATGTTTTAGTGGGATAGTAGTGCCAGTAGTCATAATCATGCACAACATACTCCTCTTGAAGATCTTTGATGTCTAACTTCTTAAGAGTTTTAAGTAGCATCATAGGCATAGATCAATTGGGAGAAATTACAATGTTGCCTTCCATATCACGTCATCACATTTATTCATTCTAATGTAGGATGAAGGTAAAGTGAGGCATATAATCATCTAGATGAGTATATATCACCTTGTATTCTTGTGGGACTAGTAGTTTAGCATCATCATGCTTGTGAGAAGGAGACATTTTGCAATACAAAAAAAATATCAGTGTGCCTAAGCAATTATATTTATGATGGGAATGATGTTGACCTTAGGGTTCATCCAATGATGTTAATGATATTCACTAAACCTAGATAACACATGTTTCAAACACAAAGAGTCCTTGGCAATGGTGCCAATGATGAGTAGTGAAGGATACCCCTACGTTGAACCATACGAATCATTAAACATTCATGCATGATTACGTCAAATTCTACAAACTCTATGTCTTCCAGTAAACTAGTCTTCTAGGAAGTGAACCTTACTGTAATAGTCATTTTTTGTCTTACAAATTATACTACAAAGGTATGGTTAACTATAATAGAGGAATATGATTTTTATTATTTTATGTTTTATGTTCCTTGGTGCTTAAAGTAGGGAAATGAAGTAATTTAATAACTAATTTAATTTAACTAATTAACTAATCTCTAACTAGTCCTAACATAAGCATCCAATCCCACATTTTGTACATATCCTAAACCCATGTACCCACTATTGGGATTACCAAGCACTATGCTACTAGGCACACCCAACTATAACGTTGCTGGGATTACCAAGTGAATATGTGTTTATGCTCAAAGTATTGTACTTATGTGTTTAATCTATTTAGCTTAATTAATTAACTAATCGATTGAAGTCTAATTTCGCTTAGTTAATTACATAATTAATGAAAATAATAAATGCATAATTAAATCATTAATCTATCCTAGGTGCTTCAAGGTTTGATCAAAAGGCTCGTCTTTATTACCGTTCATACTAGTGTGGTTCAAGTACAACAATGCTCGAATAAAGATCTGTGTACTTTTTGACTCCTTCTACGAGCACTTAGAGAAATATTCCAACTTTCAAATGGAAAAATTGCAAGAGTTATACTATAATTATCATTGGACTCCCCATAAACATGAATGTGTGTTGTATTTATAGTTTTTAATGCTAAGTTGTATCAATAACACGGCCTCGTCAATGGGGCAACACGACATACATGGGGCTACGTCAACGAGTGCCCTTATTATAGGCTCTTGATGGTAGGAGATAAGATATACATCAATGTGAGATTACTATAATTAGAGTGAACTCTGGCTAGACTTGGACTAGACTAGTATTAGATCATCTTAATCACCAATTTTACTAAGGGTCTCATGTAAGCATGATGTAGACTATTTGTCCATCATTCTTTATTAACAATTCACTCACTCCATTTTCTCTCACCTCACTACCTCATGTTATGTTGATTTGAAAATTTTATTTTCTAGTCTTATAATCGTAAGACAATTCATATCATGTATATAGAATTTAACTTAAAATAACCATTCATCATCCTAGGTGCCTATGGACTCTTGGTGATGAGGCTATGCAAGGGTATATTAGGCATACTCTAGGGAGGACTCAATTGCATATCTTTTGGTTTACTTTAAGTTCAATTGAATAACTATATGTTCCATTTCAATCTTGATCATCTTAATAGCTTGAAACATCTAGTTTTTCCTCAACTTTGGCATTAGAAACATCCTATAATAGCTTATCTTACATGCTCAAATTGCTTCAATTTCTTGAATCATGGCCTTAGCAATGTTGTTTCTATGATTTTACAAATTTTTAGCTTTTATTTGGATATTTCTTTAAGCTTAAACTCCCTCAAATTTCCTTGATATAATTATGTGAAAAATTGATGTGAATGGCTACATTGATGCATCCCCATGGATGTAGCAAGATTAGTTAACATACCCCCGTAGATGTATCTTCATTGATGTAGCACAAAAATCTTCTAAATACATCCAACATATAGCTTATTTTTGACAATTTTTCACAATTTCAAGAGGATTATTTACTATTTTTTAGAGCTTAGATCCTTCCAAGAGCCATAAATTCTCAACCGCTTAACCCATTTCACCTATTCTTCGATTCTCAAGCTACCAAAGGTACACTTTATGTTGTTAGGGAATCAAATACTAGGTTTTCATAGAAATGTTTTTGGAAATTTTTCTAACTTCCAATGAATAAGATATTAAAATATTATTAAGTTAATTTTCATAAGAGTTAAGATTAATAATCAACCTCTGTTAAAACATGAATAAAATAATATCATAAGCTTGTGATTACTAAATAAGAACTTAAGAAAAAAATTAAAACTTTTTAACCAATAAACATAACCTAATTAAACAATGGAAGGTATCCAAAATAAATAAAATTTATGCTTACAAAACTAATCTCAAGTTATTTTTGTGATCATATATGATATTCAGGAGAGTATCATAGGTAGGAGGGCCATCATAGCCTAGGGAAAAATGATCATGTGGTAGAATAGACCAACAATAGTAATTCCAAGAGTAAGCAACCAAGGCCACCCATGTTACTAGGCCCTTACATGAGGAGTTAGAGCTAGAATTTTTTCATCAAATTCCTATAATAGAAATAGGGTAATCTACGTAGGATAAAGTTCCAAGAACACAATCTAATCTAGAGGTCATACTTATAGAAGCTTGCCTAGAGAAGACCTGTATTGAGGAAATCTAGAGCTCCATCTTGCAAAAGCTAAATTTTAAATCATTATTAATGCTGTCATAAGAAGAGGTCAAAATAAAATTTCAAGGGTCTCTACTATGGTCCATTCTCTCCAATAGAAGGAAATGATACATGGAAAAAACTTACCTCTTCTAAAATAATCGACAAGGAGATGTCAGTGTTAAAATCAAGGACATTACCATCTATTACTTAATTGAGGTAATTGTAGAGGCCCTTAGATTACCTAACACAAGGGCAAAGCTAGTGAAATGTCTACTTAAGCTGATCTAGAGCCCAAAAAATAGTGGGCTTATTGGTGGTATGAAGCAGATTGTAAGAAGTATGATGCCATCACTAAGATAGAATGAGCATACTTTGAGATTATGGCCTATTACCTTAATCTAATAGTGAGGCCAATGAAGATCATAGCCTTATCTACCAAGGCATGTGTGGCTCTAAGTAGGAAATTTTAAATCAACATAGTGCAACTTATCTTCATTGAAATCAAAATTCATCTTAAAGAGAATGAGAAGGATAGGAAAATACTCCCCTTGTCATGCCTCATCAAAAAAATCCATAAAAGGAAAGGAATATCCTACTACTTAAATGATATGGTTTGCAAAGCTTCTGCAACATCCTAGTAGGATATGATGAAAGATAAAGATTCTATTAAGCATCAAGAGTAGGAGCAAGCACAACCACTATTACATGTAGCACTAAAGATAATGAGATGACATCATTGTTCTTGTCATAAATAAAGTAGACACTCACTTGCCCAAATTTTTTATGCGAAACAAGTTACTATGTCCATTCTAGGACAAGCATTTCTTAAAATTTTTGAAAATGTTGTAGCCTTCTCTATAATGCTAGAAGAAGATCAAGGAGTAATGGTCTTGGTTATATTATATAAGAACAAAGAGATAGTAGCAAAGATGGTGGTAGACCATGTTGGAGAAGGTTTAGAGGCTCATGTTACATTTATCCCTAATGTTGCTACCATGGAAGATGTACAAGAATTTGTAGATGTAGGGAGTGGAAGGATGAGTACTACCGATCATGAAGAACTATTGGAATAATTGGCAAGATCTAGGCAACCAATTCTAGAGATGTTTAATCTTCTATAAGACATATTAGCTACCCATTCACAATCATTGGAAATAATGAGTAAGCGACTACCTAGAAATGCAAAACATGACATGAAGATTTTTAATAACTATAGCAAAAACTATCATGAGGCCAAGAATGTGAAAGAAATGATGATTTTTGTTGTATGAGTGTGAGATGCAATCTAAATACCATTGGGCATGACCTCCATCAAGTTTGTAAAGAAAACTTGATGCTAATCCATAATACCTAGTGCTTTTGAAATGCTAAGCAATAAAAACACCAAATGGTGAAGTATATTTTCCAGTAGCAGGAACAAGTTACTATTGGCACACTTCAGCCATTTAATGGAGTAGGCTTTATAAGCTTTAGACTGAAAGGGGATTCCATTCATCATCCATTCTATGTTGATTTAAGTTATGAAGAGAGAGGGTCCCTAAAATATATATATAAAGCTTGAATATCTATCTTATTCCCTTAAATTATTTCCAAATACTCACATAATGAGTTTGAAAGGATCTTTGAAATGTTAACTTTTAAATAGGCCCAAGTACTAACTATATAGCACATTTGAAGGAAAGCTTTTGATTAAGATGGATGCATAGTTGTGGCTGCTACATTGCTAGATAAAATAAATAAACTACCAAAGGTTATTACAATGTACTACCTCTAGTATGTAGCTATAGGTTAAAGTCTCAAACATATCATTATATTCTATACTCTTTAGTTCCAAGTGCAACCATTTACACATTATGGAATGTTTCAATGTAACCATTTACATGTTATGCATAACAAATGGTTTCAAATTTGAAATCAACTAAATTTTTTGTAACGATTTTCACAAGAATGATCTTATATTTCTATTTTAAATCAGAAGTTAATCCTTGTTAATGGATTTTCTAGCCTATAAAATGTCCTTGATGGGAGAATAAATGGTACCAAAATATATCAAACTCATAGCATTGTTATAATTTTTGGTCCCTATCACAAACACTTAGAGTTTTCATACACCATCATTATTGAGCATTAGTATGATAGAAGAATCCAAAACACTCTCAGAAACATGTTCATCCAATCCAAACGAGAGCATCAATGGATAGAGGTTATTTTTTAGTTTATTTCTACATTTTAATTTTGTGCAATTCAGTTATATGCATGTTTTGATTAATGTTTTATGCCAAATTTTCTTCATTTAGTATCATAGTTGGGTTAGGTCTTTGTCTTGATGCTTAGAACTTGTTTGGATAATATTTTTATTAACAAAGTTTTCAATGATGGTTTAAATTCATAAAATTTATTTTTCAACAATTATTTGTGAAAAATAATCTTAGAAATCATTAAGAAATTGAATTTCTAATAGTTCTGTGATTTAACACATCAAAAATGGTGTTAGATCTATGTTTAAGAAATCTTTAAAATGATGTCATTTTTACAATAGCTAGAAGACATGTCATTTTGAAGCTATGAAACGTTTAGTTTGGAAAAATGACACATAATTTTTTGGAGCTAATTTTTGACATTTTATCAAAAAAGTCAAATTTTCAAAAACTCAATTTTTGTATAATTTTGCATATTTTGTTTTGGAATTATGCAATATAATTTTTTTGGAATTTTTTGAAATTTAGAATTTTTTCATTTAAATTAAATAAAATTTTAAAAATTAATTTATACCAGAATTTATTGAATTCTTGCAAATTAAGTTGTTTTGGCATTTCTCAAATATTTTTTGGTGATTAAAATTACCAAAATGTTTATGGATTTTAAAATTTGGGTAATTCATTTAGAAATGGATAAAGCTACCTATTGATTAATATTTTTAAACTAAAATTATATTTATTTTAATATCATATTTCTTAAGGAATTTTATAATTTGGTAATTTATTTTAGAAGTAATTATATTTTATGCTTAATTTATTTTTGTATATATCTATAAAATGACATATTGATATATGCATTAGGAAAAATAGTTTTTCACCATAAAAATAAATGACTAGTAATCTATATAATTTTGTATAATTAGAGAGTAGCCACAACATCTTTAATTATGAAAAATTATATATTAAGAGTTTTTGGATAACACATGGTGAATAAACATTAAAATATGATTAATCATATGTAATATGATAGATTTTATCCCACATGATTTTTTAGTATATTTAATATGATTAATTAAGATGATGTATTAAATTATTTTTTCTTAATTTACCCATAGGGATTTTAAAAAGGGATTTAGTTTAATAGTTTTATTAGAAGGATAAATGAATATATTTGAATTTAAAATTTAAACCACAAGGAATTTTTATGTCATTTGATTCATATTTTATTCATGAGTTACATTGGTAAACATGTCATATAATATTTTAACCTCAAATTTAGTGACATAAGCATGTTTTAATTTATGCAGTAATACAACCTGTGAGCTACGCTAATTTTAAATGCAACATTCTTGAATTAAAAGGTGATAATCATAAGATGTGAAAGGAGAAAATTATCCTTCATTTAGTCTAGATGAAAATTGACTATGCTATCCATAAGGATGAACCACCTACTATTACAAAAACTAGCCAACTGGATGTTGTTGGTCATTATGAAAAATAGGAGTGATCTAATTGCCTATGTCTCATGTTCATAAAGATCAAGATCTTGGCTATAATGCATGGTTCATTAGAATAGTATGACAATGTACAAGCTTTGATGAAGGTAATTGATGAACAATTGAGTCATTAGACAAAGCCTTAGCTAGTATCTTAATAATGAAATTTTCATCCATAAGCTCACTATAATTCATGGTGTGCATTAGCAAATCATGCAAATGAGGGATATAGTGACTTAGCTAAAAACACTTGAGGTTGAGATGTCAAAGTTTTTCCTTATGCACTACATCTTGAACATGCTCCCACAGTAATACATGTGTTTTTTTTTCATAGTTAATAATTCCATGCTTTTTCAAATTTTGTAAAGAACTCAAGGATGAGCTTTCATTCAATTATGGGAGTATGATGAATTGTCATGGTTTGGCCGCATTGATGGGATCTCACTGATAGGATGACAAGATCCTGTCAATGCAAGGTTTTACCCATTGATGTATACTCGTCAATAGGGCATCCTATTTCACCTATAAATGTGTGCCTTCCACCACATTTATGACATTCTTTTCATAAGTTGTAGTGAAGCTCTAGTAGTTTTTCTTCTTGAAAGTTAGAATATTTTCTAAGTACCTATAGTAAAAGTCAAAGAGCATATGAATCTTTATTCTAGCACTATTGTACCTAAGCACTGTAGTGTGTGCAAAAATAAAGATGAGCTTTATGATAAACCTTATAGCACTTTGAAATAGATTAATTATTTTCTTCAAGAATTTAATATTTTAGGTAATTTCCTTAAATTTTTTTATGTAATTAAGTAATTAATTAAGCTAGATTAAATTATGATTAATTAAAACATATAAGTACAACCACTTCAAGCATACATGTAATACTTGGTAATCCTAGTAACACTTAATGTTTGGTAACCCAACAATGCTATACGTGTTTAGGATGTGTACGATAAGTGGGAATGGATGCTTATTTTAGGATTAGGTAAGTATTAGCTAGATGATTAAATTAATTTAGTATTTAAATATATTTATTCATTATTCTTTATTCTTAGGTGACTTAGAAGTTAAAAAGATGAAAATAATAAAAATCATATGCCTCAGTTATACTTAACCATATCCTTGTACTCACAAGTGTAACTCGGAAGAAAATGATTACAACAATTTATTCTTCTCCTAGACCAATGTATGTTAAAACCTTGAAGTCCATGGAATTCAATTGGATTATGCATAAATGCTTTTGATTCATATGGTTGGGCGTAGGATTTACTCACTACTCATTAAAAAGGGAAATGGTTTGAAATATAACATAAGTGGTAAATCAAATTTTTATGAAGGTTAATGATATTGTATCTATAATGTCTTAGATATGATATCATAGTTGAAGATACAATGTCATAGATGTGATGTAGTGGGCATGATCATGCTTATAAATACTAGCCCATCATCATATCAAATTTACCTTTTAGTAAAAACTTTAGCAAGCTTCTTGCAATGTGGTTTGTGAGTCTAAAGTTAGTTGTGATTGTCTTCAATGTGGTGACTAATAGTTAACTGACATCTTTATTCAAGTGAACTTTAGTTGGATGCAGTTTATCGGTGGAGATAAAGATCAAGATTATTCTTCACCATTGCACCAACTCACTTAGCATAGATTTACTTTCCATGTTATTTATATTTGCAATGTCATTTACATTTCCTATATATTTTACATTTTTGATGTTATTTAGTTATTTGATGAAATAAGTATGACTCATTTTGAGTACTAACATATAATTTTCTGGTAACCTAGTGATGAGTGGTGTGAGTATTCCCTATGCCCAATCATACAAATCACATGCATGTACACATGATTTAGTCAAATTCTATGAAACCTAGGGCTAATAGTATTCTAGATAACCAAGCATTATGTTTTTTGTTGTTGTCTTCCCAATCATCACTTGTATTAGCTCATTTGGCATGGTTAAGTGTAATTAAGCCATAAGATATTTTTATTATAATTATTTTATTATTAAATATTAAAAAATTAAAGTGATTAAAATGTTAATTTTTAACTAACTATGAAATTAAAATTAATCTAAGCTATGTTAAACATAGAGCATCTATTCCAACTTCCCATACTTATCTTGAACTTACATTAATGTTGTTGGGTTACTAATGGTCTACTATTAGATGTATGAAATATCAAATGCTAATATATTATGCTCAAAATGGCTGTAAACATGATTTTTTGGAATAAAATATTAATTTCCTAATTATGGGAAAGTAGAATGCATTCAAAGTAAAGTTCTTTAAACGAAACTAAATGCTAATCTAGCTACTGCAATGGAAGGAGTTAATCTCGATTTTATTTCCATTATGTAGAAGTATCTAGGTACATCATGAACTTGAACAAAATTTTGTACAATCAACTCAATCCATGTTGTGGGCACTTAGAGGGAAATTTGTTTAAGTCTTATGGAAGAAGATTGCAAGAGCTTCACAACTAAATTGATCAAAGGTATCATAAATACATATGGTACATGTATTTATTTAGACTTTGGGTGCATCAGTATCAACAAGTGTTAACATATCAAAGGTTATGTTCATGGGGGATGCATCAATGAGGCTACATCTGTGAGGATGCATCAATGTATGATCATTGACATAGCCAATGAATAGACACTTCATTACCCAGTAGTAGCTTTGCTTAGCAGTAAAGTTTCTTGATAATTTCGATGGTAGCTATATCAACCCAAGGGATGTGTGGAAGGCTAAGAATAAATGCTTATCATGTCTAGCTTTATGTTAAATTTCCTTTGCAAGTTAGATAATAGATATTCTACTAATTTTAACATATTTTACCTCAACACATTTAGAGTCATTTAACATCATCTAATCATATACCTCACAAAAAGTTAAACCATATAGTTTGCACTTCACTAATTCTAGTGGGAAGATAATGATCATTCACTTGTCAACAATACATTAGTATATTCATATTATCTCATCCATATACTATGATTTTGTCACATGTGTATACTTGTGACTTATATGGTTGGGTATTGGGAACTCTCAATGCTTAATAATAAGGATATTGACCTAGTGATAAGACTCTTGATTTGGAAGCTTCAAGCTATGGCTTCAAATCTTAAGTTATAAATGAATACATCTATTTAAGAATTTGCATTTCTGCCACACTAATTTGTTGTTCATGTATATTTTTTACTACATAATATTTAACATCATATAAGATAAATGTTTAATATTCCTTTATTTTTTTAGTTTTATTAGAATTTTTTATCATAGTGAACACCACTAGCCTATCTTAAATTTGACCATCTTGCCTCAATCTTTTTTCTTATATCTTTATCAATCTTACCATTTGATTGAAGCATTGATTTAGGTAGTATAAATATTTGCAATGAAGGGCTTTTTGGATTTGAATTGTTACTTTTGCTTCACCACTATTCTAGGAAATTCATTGAAAAGAAGATTAGGAAAGAGTGATTCAAGATGATTAAAATGAATTACAAATCAACAAATATCTAGCTCTTTTGATAAGCTTCCCATTGGTTTACACCAATGGGATTTATCATAAAAATTGCATTATGATATAGTCGTAAGCTTTAAGGATGATGTTACATGGATTTCCAAGAACACTTATGTATATTTTTGCATTCAAAAAATATAAAAGAGATTATAATACATATGATACAACTAAAACTCATATTTTCATGGTGTGAGATAAAGAAAATATTTATCATTTTATATTTTATAATTTTTATGGATTGTATAATTATAAAGAATAAAAAAAATATAAACACATGCAACACAATCCCTCTTGGGGATAGGTGTAGCACCACACATGAAACATAATAAAAATAGCTCTTTGTCATAACCTCAATGGCCTAATATCATGCTATATAATTATGACCTTCTTAGATAAGGATGAATCATCATAGCTTAAGAAAATGAAAATTAAATATAGATTTTTAGTGTTTTTAATATTTTATGAATGTTTTTAGTATTTTAGTATTTAAGGCATTAAGGATGGAACAAGGAAAAATAATAAGCTTTATTCATAACACAACACTAGACTATGCATTGACCAAATGGTTCTGGGCTATGTAAGAATGATATCACTCTCATAAAGTCTAGTTGCAATTGTCAAAGTGATGATTCAAATTATATAAACAGGAAAAGAAATCAACTTACCCAAGGGAGGAAGAGTTGTTCACACAAGACTGGATCCCAATGGCTGAATGAAAATGTTAAGAATAATGTTGGTTTTTGTGAGAGCTTATCCTAGGCATTTATAGTTTTTGTATAGAAACAAAATGAATTTTTTAGCACCTAGAAATCAACGGAGTCTCATTGACACAACCCAAACTAACCCTAGGCACATACAAGTTAAAGCTAGGTAAACTAGGCTTGCCAAGAGGATGCATCAATGTCCTTGTACTAACATAAGGGATGCGTTGATGTAAGATATTTAGTGCATCCTCTAAAAAATCATACTTTACCTTTTTAATTATAAGTAAAAGCCAAAATCCAAGGAAACATGCTGAAAGTATTATAGGACATTTAAATGAAGTTGAAATTGTCTTAGAGAGCTTTGAATTATGCATACAATCTTAGAGTATGACTAGGAGGCAACGATGCATCTCAAAAGACTAAGAACTTTTATTGAGCATACTAAACTATAAACACAGGGCACATCAAATACTTCCTAGATTTGGAGGTTACAATTGACATACAAAATACCATTGGATGACTCATCATTCCTCCATGATTGAGTAAAACTACTCCTATAGCTTTAATAACTAAGATGCAAAATTAGGACAAGATACATGACATGATAAATGCAGAGAAATAAAATTGTATAAATACATAGACCATAAATTTAATATAGTACAAGAAAACTTATTGAGAAGTGCTAGTGAATGGTGGCTAAGAGAAGAAGCCCCCTGACATGCTTTCTTGGTATGGGAAGAAGTTTTAAGAGCTAGGTGTAGACATTTGGTATCTTTGAAGTTGTGTCTCAAGGCTTATTATTCTCACTTAGAGCTACAAGTTTTGCTTGTGCATCAGTCCTTGCACTTGCATAAGTACTTATCACCATTTCTCTACATTTTCTTGGAACTACTCATGACTCCTCTCTACTTGCAAAAGCTCACATTAGGCTACATCTAGCTTGATCATTGCTCGATGTAATTTCTCCTAAAGTTTCATGTGTAATTGACTTGTAGAATTGTAGGCCATATATAGGTATTTCCTCCATTTCACATGCATGTCCTCTTTTTTCTACTTAAGTATCCTTTCAAGAACTATGACAACTACTTTGTAGTAAAGAATAAACATGGTTCCCAGCATGGCCATCATCTCTTGCAATGTTGGTTTACTTACAACCATCTATTAGAGTTTGACATGCAAGGTGTTGAATTTTTCCTTCACCTCATACTTCTCTTCAATTACACATTCATTTACTATAGCTATAATTTTATACAATCTATGCACCTCAACATCCCAAGTTACTTGATTAGATGAATCTTACTAAGCTCATTGGTTTCGTTGGTATTCTTATTTTTCAGCTCCTGCTACAAGTTCCAATGCTCTTTTTCCATATAAAGGTAGTTATTTTGAAATTGGTCCATGATGTGACTCTGATATTCTAATCTTTGTACCTACTAGGAAAGAAAGATTACTTGTTTCTCCTTTTCTTGACTTATTCTTTCATACTCATGGGATGGATGCTTTAACATTTTAATTTATCTCTTCAAGCCATCTTACATGAACATGAATTCTATACCAACCTAGCATGCTTGAAATAATTTAGCTTATTAGCTTATAGGTACTCAATCCACACCTCTAGAGTTATTGTGAAAGGTGCTACTACCAATGTTGTGATATGTTCTAACTATTCATGCAACCATCATACCTCAACTTGACTTCTCTGTATATTTTTTAAATAAACATTCTATTAGCATATGTGATCTCTAGCTCAACCTGTATCTTGATTAGTTTAGTCTCTACTATGCTATCAATATTCCTCAATAGCTACTTGGAGTTTGTATTAATTCTCGTCTCGTTTTTTCTCTAATGGCTGGTTCTAGATTGATTAGTGGATACTTGAAGGACTTCTATCGCATGCTAAACATTGTGTATGTTATGCCTCAATCAATGTAAAGAGGAAACACTCTATGAAGGAACATGAAATTGAGACTAAATGGGAACATCATAATGGATCATCTAGCAAGGGAGGAGGAAACTAGAAGAGATTATCCCTTATAGTCTTACCATCCACGATGACATCCATCATGTTCAAGAAATTATTGGCAAGGTCTTGAAAACCTTTAACATGCATTATGACAACTTTGTCCTCACATTCAACATGCATAACATGCTCAAAACTACCACTAGGTAGAGGTTCATGGCTCTAACTAATGGTAAAATCTAGAGGTCAGGAGATAGATCTACTAGATCACAACACTATTGTATGTTACGATGCTTGAGGTGTAGATGATGCTCTTGTTTGGTATTGGTGAACCTAGTCTAAAGGTAAAATATAAGATACCTTTGTGGAAGGCATCTCATCCTTCAAATTGGGTTAACACCAATGACCTCTAGATGTCATCTTATAGCAATCATCATTACATTTTTCTAGTCCACCATTCTTGCAATTGTAGAATGCCTTCCCAAATGATTGACTATGCCTGCTAGCTCACAGAGTTTTTAAATTAACCTTGGAAAGGCATAGACATTCCTCTTATCTTTGGCCACATCCTTGATCCTCTAAATTAAGGACTCATAGAAAAAATATGAGATGTTAATAATGCACTTCTTTTTCATCATGGCCATAACTTTTGCCCCTTGAGTAGAGATGCTCTATGATCATTTGATGGAAAAAACGTTATGTGTGATAATTTTGTACATGACATTATGAAGTTTAGGAAGTTTTGACATCTTCACCTCCACTTTATCCATGTGGAAGGCCTTAAATAAGACTTTTGACTTAAGCTTGGGCTCAATCTTTTGAACCATGGCCACTAGTTGTTCACTAGCTCATTTGGGAATCCTATGATCCTAGAGATTCCTCATGTAGAAATAGACACAAGAACACAATCAACAAGAGACATGGCATTGTTAGCTTTAAGGTTTTAGTAGAATTACTTTACCTCATTTTGATATCATGTGAAGGACTTGGTGATATATTCATGGGAGCATGTTTGCTACAACAACTCCTTGATATTAGAAGGGCTAATCTCAAGTAATCAATAATAATTCTTTTCTTCATGGCCCAATCATTTTCAGACATTGTATCCACCCACACCTTCTTGGATGTCATTAGCATAATCATCATATTCTTCTACTACCTCCTATAGCAATTGTTCAACTACTTACTTTTATGCTTATGCTCAACCTAAATATTGAGAGTGTGATTACCTACCTCCTAATCTACTTCTAAATCAAGGTCTTTCTAGAGTAGGATTTGTTGGTTCTAGATCAAGAGATCTAACTTATTTTCCTTTCTCCTCCTTAGGAATTGATGGTTTGTGCAAGGATTTGTAGATAGAGGTATGAGATTGGTCAACCTTGCTCCTCAATCTATAGAGTTTGGATCTCAATTGCCCTATCATGGTGAATTGTAAAACCTACTAAAAATTAAGGGAGTTCCCTAGACATCATAGTACCATTGCAAAAATTACGCATGAAAATAATAATAAATACAACCATTGAAAACACTTGAAAAGCATTATCACAACTATTGAATCATGACATGCATGGATAAGTATAAATAAGGTAGAAATATTTAAATAACTACCAAATATATTAAATACATACCCGAATTGATGCTTCTTTCCCATGATTGAGTTACAAAACACTAGGCTTGAACCATAACTAGAACACTAAGGACAAGAAAGCTAAGAATAATGTGTGAAAAAATATCACTAATCTAACCTTTGGGATGAAAGTTTTGCAAAGTTTTGCTTGTTTGTGGACAATTTG
>MNCI01032739.1:47976-91016 GCA_015680685.1 Gnetum montanum | reverse complement strand
GGGGGCGGGGGGGGGGGGGGGGGGGGTGTGGACTAGCTCCAAAAGAAAGCTAAAATTTACTACTAGAGTCCTAAACTTATCTTTCATTACCATCGAAGCCTCATTCAAGGTCAACAACATGCCCAAATCATCACTAATTGACCTATTAAAATGTCTAAGGAGTAAGAAAATATGAGCATTATAAACTTATCTTTAGTAACATCTGCACTTATGGAAATTTAGTTGATTATTTAATTTATGTGTTCTCATAAATTGAAAGCTAGAATAGAAGGTGTCTCTTTCAAATTGTATTATAGATAATAATTATATTCTATTTTAAATTTTGGATGTGCCTCCTTTCTTTCCTTTTGTCTTTTTATTTATCTTGATCCCTACAAGGATATCTTTCATGGTTCCTTCTATCATGATCATTTGGATTTCTCTTATGATGATCACCAAGCTGTCTACCTTAATCTCTGGGTGGAGCTTTATCTCTTTACCTACATTCATCTTTGTCAAAGCTAAACAATCAACCTGAAAAGAAAGATGGTGAGTTGGAAGAACCACCATGGCATTCATATCTTCCTCTATGGTCCAATTCTTAATCTTTCCTAGGTCTATTAGATGTCCTAGGTCATGAGGCCATTCTCATTCTATTACATGTTCCATTTTCTCTAGGATTATCTCATATGATTGAATGTATACTTTAATGTATTGGATTTTCAATGTGGAAGATATAAGGATGATAAGTGAATTCATCATGATTTGACCTCTTAAAATAATATCTTGTAACCTCTTTTTCAAGTTGGGATATTATCTCCTTTTCCTTGTTGCATTCATGTCTAGTCTTCATGATGGCATCTAGTCTAAGTTGAACCTTAGTTAGGTGGTATGGTCTAGTCATGTTTTTGGTAACATAGTAGCCATCAACGATATAGCTAGGACTAGATCTTAGAAATACTTCTTGAAGCATTGATGGAATTAATTAGTCAAGTGGTAGCACAAAGTTATCCTACAAGTTCCTACAAGATGAAGGTAAAATAAAAAACTTAGGAGTTTAAATGAGCATATGATACCTTCGCTTATAATTATTCATTATAATGTTATTCAATATTGATTTTATTGTTATTCCCTATAATGTTTTTCTTACATAGTGGGTTGTTAACCCTATGAGAAGAAGTCATAATTCAATTAGTAATACATGTTTGAATTATAATATTAAATATTTTAAAATAAAAATATGTAATGCTTTTAACAATAATCATTAGTGATATAACTAACTAGATTTCTAGCACCATCTTTAGTAATGACACTAAATGATGAATGGTGGGTATGCCCAATGCCCAACCAAATGATTTATAAGCATCATAGTAGACCATATTATAATTTGTGGATAGATTTAGCTTTATGTTTGGTATATTTAAGAATTATCACAAGTAACTATCTTCCTAACTATACTTAGTGGCCCTTAATTCATATAGTTAAGTATATTTGAGATACGTGATATTTGATGTTGTTGTATTTATTAATTAAACTAATTATAAATATAGAAATTATTTAATTAATCTAATTAATAATAATGAAAGTAAATAATCTCTAACTTTCCATCACATCCTAGACATGTGTATTAACTATTAGGATTAGTAAACAAATACATTTTAATGCTAAAAGCTAGATCGTACTCATTCCATCATTTGATTAATGTGCATAGGAAATATAAATCTTACACTAAGTTATATTGAAATTTAAATGATAGATGAAAATAAATTGAGACTAAATCAAAGTGCTAAATTGAAGGGGAATAAATCTTGATCTTATTGTAATTTATTAATTGCATCTATGTACAATCCATTCAAATATGACATCATGTAATTGACTCAAATTCATACTATTAACACTTTCTAATTGTTAATATGCTACTAAAACAAATAGATAGAGTTTTGCCACAACTAATAACCAAAAAGTGCCTTAAATATGGTAAAGCCTATATTTATGGACATTTATGGCTATTACAATTTTGCATCATGGGATACAATATCACAACTAATATAACCTTTAGTGTTCCTCCCTAACTATGAAACCAAGCTTATTTTTCATTGTTCTTGGTTTCAAAACTTTATTAACCATTTCTTAAGGTATATTAAACTTATTATAAAGAAATAACATAAACTTGACTTTTATATCAAGAAATTACTAATTATCTAAGAGAAGATAACTGAAATTTCTGATTCAAAAACACATCATCATCTTTCAACTTTCTTATTTTTAAAAAGAAAAATTCAAAGAATAAAAAATATTAAAAACATTTTTTCTAAAATTTGTTTTTTAAAAAATAATAAAATTAGTTGTTTTTATTACAAAGATTATTTTTAAGGTTTTTCCAAGCATCTTCCTTTGTATATTAAAACTATTTTTAATTATGTTGAGACCTTATTCAGGAATTTTATATCACTTTATGACTCTAAAGGATTACCTCAATTTAAAAACATTTACCTCTTCATGCATCTCATATATTGTAATGGTGTTCAAAAAATCACACTCTTTAACTAACAAGTTACCTACCTTAACTATTCCATGATGCTTTACATGGGTAAATTTTTCATAACAATTGTTAAAGTATATGTTGACTATGCATAATAATTTTGGCAATTGAATGCATACATGATAGTTATTAATAATTGTTTATAGTAATGATGTATTAATTCAAAATAATTTAAATCAAATTTTTGTGTTTGAATTAATGTGTGCATGAAAAGTATTGGTTAGAAAAAAAAATAGTATAGTAGAGAATAGTAATTAACAATTATTTAACTAGGCTATCTCCCCTCTAAAGAATTATTTGATAAAGAAGTCAACTTTGATAAATATGCAAATTGTGCAATGTAATTTGGATCAATGCATTACTTAAAGAGTTGCAAGTGGCATCAAAGTTGTATTTGCTTTAAAGAGAATATATAAAAAGGAATCTATGTAGGCTTGGGATATTGAAAATAACTTTATCATATCATTATTCTACCTACTATTCTTTATGGATATGTTGTATTGGTCCTACTTCATTAAATAAATATTGGAAATAGATAGAAAAAATTCAAATATTTTTTCTCTTCATGAATTTAAAGTGAAGAGGTAGATATAATATAATATTATGCTTCTTGAAGCAAGATAATATCATTAGAGGTTGAAGCTATTTGTTAGTTTATGGCTTACACATATAATTTTTCTGTATCTTCAATGGATAGATATTCCCAAAAAGTAATCATGGAGACCCATAATAAAGTATGGCTCCCAAAAAGAGTTCTATGGTTTAAGAAATGGAATATTCAATAGCACATTATTTATCCTAATTCTATCCAAGTTCTTAGTATTTCAAAAAATTTTAAAAAATGTAAAAGGGAAAAATCATATCTATTTAAATAATACTATGGGAGGCCTTACTTCAAAGGTAAATTATTTACCTACTACTATAGTTAAGATGCATGATTTGTAAAGCACAAATGAGATCTCAAAGTGAAAATAGGTATCTAGCCAAAAATTCCTTATACAAAATGAATATGTAGACTATGCAATATAAATAGCATTGAAGGTGAATACCACATTTTGCTACAATATCCTACATTAGAAAAAATTAGACATAGATGGGATGTTAGAGTTGTGAATTTTATTGATTTATTACAAATGTTACAAAAAAAATTTCATAATTTTCTTAATAATATTTTCAATTGTAAATTTGATTGATTTTTTCTAGATGATGTTACTAAGAATACTTTATTTTTCTTAATAATGTTTTCCAAACTCATAGTAATAACTTTGGAAGAGATTGGATAACATTAACATTCCACAAGATCTCCTTTTTGTTGCTAAAAGAATCTATGAGACAATTAACATTCTCATTTTAAGATAATCTTACTAGAGAAAGAGAAATTCAAGGTTGTCCTTTGTCCCCTACCATTTTTGGCATATTTATAGATGAATTCAAGGAATGGATGCAAAATGCCTTTAATCATGGTATGTTAGTGAATAGATTATTTTTGAACATGCTTCTGTTTGTAGATGATCTAGCCTTAACTATAAAATCAGCTACAAGATTAAATTATATGCTTCAAATTCTCCGTGACCACTGTAACCATTTTGGTATGAAAGTTAATATTTATACAACTAAAATTCTAGTTTGTGATACTAGAAATACAAATTATAATTTTTTCCTTTAAGAAAAAAGACTTAATATATGTGAATCTTATAAATTTTTGAGAGTTGAAATTGCAAGTAATTATAGTTAGAATACACTTATGCTTAAAGCATGTCAAATGGTATGTAGTCTCTATCTTCTCTAAGAAATAATTATAGCAAAACAAAGAAAACTACAAACTTTGTATTAAACTTTGTAAAAAAAAAATGGTGAAATAACAAATGTTTAGAAAGTATAGACTATGGGACTTATGAGCTCAAGATTATAACAATATTGTTAAAGTTTGGTGCAAACAAGTGTGTGTTTTGTAATGGGATCTGCACTTATCTATCTCAACCAATTTGCTATCCAGTGTTGTCTACCATAGGTTCTCTCTACTCATGATGATTTTTGTTGTAGGGAAAGGCTATGGACACTTTGATCCTACATTACTCTGAAAGTATCAAGTTTAGCCAAATGCAAAATGATTGAAAAGCCCTTAAAATGATGAAGATTTTGGTTTAAATGGGCCATGAATTTGTTGATTCTCCACAGATTTGATTTTGGATAATTTCTGACATCCCTAGAACATTTTTGATACTTTTGATGTTCAAAATCTATAGTGTGTGAACCACCAGTGTTTTTTATTTTTTGGGCTTTAAACACCAATGTATATGGTACTTTTCAGCACCAAAAACTGTAGTGTATGGGTCACCAACATGTGAGATTTTTGTTGCCAAATTTGTATCATATTTGGGCTATTTTCATGATCCAAATTCCAATGTGTGGTAGGTTTAGCTCCACACACTATGCCACATGTTGGAACATCATGTGGGATAAGGTGGTATAGCGTATGGAGAAAAAACTCATGATTTCCAATCATTTTGATCCTCACACTAGCCTAAGTGATATTCATAGCATGTGGGTTGTAAATCTCACTCTTTTTACACTAAAAGTGACCCAAACTTTGTTGAAATAATGCCATATGATATGATTTTTAATGGAAAATAAGATAATTATTTTTTCCTTTAAATCCCATTAACTTACAATGTAAATTTTGGCTTCAAGGCTTCTTATGCATAACATGAGTTTTACATGAGACATTTCATTGGTCCCTCTTTGTTGATGTTTAGAGGATTAACTTAGGAGGTGTCAACAAAGAATAAGAAACACTGCTAAAAATGCATTACCAATGCTTCCTCTCCACACTCAATTCAGTAGCTATTGAATCATGCCAAAGAGTATTTATGATGACAAAATAATGTCATAATGGAATGTCAAGAGTTTGGGATGAGATGATGGATATGTTGGCTATCAGAGTATGGTCAAATAGGCTAACAAAGAATTCCAAATGTTGACATCATGGGCATGGCATGGAAGTGACATGATTGCTAAGTGAGAAGGTCTTTATGCTTGAATTGTTAGTTACTTGATGATGTTTAGAAGAGCCAACACTCTACTCTTAGGCTTCTTTGGCCATTTAGCTCCATCCTTTTATTTAGAGCCATCTGTTTTACCCTAGGCTATGTTGGCCTCTTAGATTCTTAGCAATTGCTCCTTTTTTTTTTATAGGTGTGAAGCCCTCTTTGGGTTCTATGCTAAGGATGAATTTTTCTTTGTTTTCACACTAAATGAGATATGTTACATTTAGTAAACTTGATTTGTAAAGCATGTAGAAGAGGATGTCACATGACCATAGTGCATGAATGTCAAACCTAGGTTTTCATTATTAGCAAGGTAAGGAGGGCTATAGTTTGGGTATGTCGTAATGGCTCAAGAGGGATAATAAAGATGATGTAAGGTAATAATTGTTAACAATATTATGATACATCTGTAGTTTCTCAATCTTGCTTGGTGTCCCCATACTTATAATAAAAAACAAATAATGTGCATCACTTGCTGCTTGCTAAAACTACTTCTTCCAATTTCAAGATAATGATAATTGCTACCCATGCACCATCACCATCATCATCATTCTTGTCATTGTCATCACCACCATCACAACTCCCATCGCAACACCACTCTTTTTTTCCATGCCTAATGTAGGTGCAAATCCACCTTTGTTTCTTACTTGCACCTTTGCAGATGAATTCAACCATAGTAAACTGGCAATAGAATGATTTTAGTTTCTCACTCCCTTCCTTCTTTCTTTGTGATCTTGTACTACTCTTGGCTTCATAGAAAACATGAGACATAACCATCATTAGATTGTAGCGATTGTTCTTCCCTACATTTGTAGAGTTTGTCCCATACACTACTCCACACACTGTGCTAGTGTGTGGGACTCTTATGGGCAATGCATGAGTATGATAAGGCTTTCCCAAGTATCACACACTACCCCACACATTGTTAGTGTGTGAGACTTGGGTTCTTAGCATGCAAGATTAAAACTCAATTTTTTTAGCTTACGGAGATCAATTTCTCAACATGTGAGAACTTTGTGGTTTTTTGGGGGGAATGAATGGTAGCATGTGAACTCTAAGAGCCAATAAATTTTATGTATTTTATTACTATTCTTCCCACATTCCCAAGGACTATTGTGATTTATTTCCTTGTTGTTTACTGAAAAATTACAATCACCAAGTTTCAGCATTGCTAATTTTAGCCAGATACTTTTTTTTTCTGCAAAAGTTGGTGTAATGTTCACTCTTTTAAAATAAAGGTAAAATTTTGTTTTTAAAATGCTAGGCTATTCTATTTTTCATGTGAAATTTTTGTTAGAATATTAAGATTAATTTTCCTTATGTTATATGTCTCTGAGCATGTCAAATTTTAATTTTGATGTATGTTAAATAAGATGTGACAAGGCTGAACCTTGGTTTGCACTGCAATTGATATTGTGTTAATGAAGTTAGTTATTTTTTGTATTTTATGCTCAATTTCAACACTGGTATCTTATAGGTTATTTTTTTTTCAATTTTGTCAATTCTTGTTTTATTTTTTTTATTTTATAATTATGTTCCTTAGTTAGTATGGTTACTGATCATTTATATTTTTCATTGTCTTAAGGCTATAGATGATCGCAATGATGACATTAGCAATGATGTTGATGATGATCTTCCTTCTCCTCCTATGGTTTAATCTTGGCTACTCCTTGACATGTTGTATTTTGTTGTTTTTGTTTCCTCATTATTGTTATTATTTTTGTTTCACTATCATAGCCTTAGTGACTATGTACTATTATTATTGTTAGCATCTATTACATAGTGCAATTATGGCTATTGGACATGGACATTATATATTTTTTATTAATTTTCACACAATGTGACCATGACTACTATTTTAGACTATTTGTATTCAATCTCATGTTGTTATATTTTAGTTTTGGGTTCTAGCTTCCTCCTAGTTATAATTTTTAATTATTTTTCATGTTTGATATTTTTCTATAACAAGGCTATGAAGTAAAATTTGGTAATTATATATAATAAAATGAAATACATATAGGTCATGGTGTATATGATAGTAAAATTGGTCATGGTTCATATGCAAGAAGGAAGAAAGAGAGGACACATATTCATTAGTTTTAGGCCTTGGAAGACCATCATGTTGTTAGTTTTAGGCCCTGCAAGCCATGCTTTTCCAATTTTAGGCTTTGACGAGCCATGGTTACACTTATCTAACAAGCAAGGGATGATCTCAAAAGAGCATATGAGAATAAAATGAATAGAAAAACATGATACAATGCTATAAAAATAAATAAATGATTGTTAATAAAGGATGGGATAAGGTGTCAACTGTGAATTTGTCTCTTGATCTTTAATATATCAAGGAACCCCTTTTGCATGATTCTATGCTCATCATGCTTCTTGTTTGATATGGAAAGCATTAGGTATTCTTGTTAATCATTTAATGTTGTACAGTTGGAGATTTTAACCTTCTTCTTGTTGTTGTTGGTGGCCCTACCTTGAGTGTAGAAGTTTCATCTTGAAACTCCACCTCCAAATCTTGATCAATGTTGACATTGTTAACAAATGGTGAACACATGTTATTCCCATGAATGACAGTTTTGCCACTCTCATATGGCAAGCAAATCTCCTAATGCATAGGAGATGAGATTTCTTGAAGCTTATCTAACCATGGCTTCCCTAGGATTAAGTTAAAACTAGGTATCTCTTTGGCTACTAGGAAGTTGGTGGATGTAGGAAACTATTCCTTGGCTACAAAATCCAAGGAGATAGAACCTCAAATCACTACTCATGATCCATTGAATGACTTGAGCATGGGGGTAGAGGATTCTTGGATGTTTTTGATTAAGATTAGTTTCTCAACAATGGTAAATGGTACCATATTAGTTACTATCCCATCATCTACATGAACATAGTGAACCTTATGCCTACCAATATGTATGGTAATGAGGAAAGGAGAAAATAGTAATTCTCCATTTCATGAGTCAATCTTTACTTCACTATCATGAAATATGAGCATGGTTTTATGCTTCTTTTTTCTAAGTGAAGCTTGCTCAATGATAGAGTGGATGGAATTTTTTTTGGTAGGTATGTCTTCACTCATGAGAATAGAGATCAACATTTGAGCTAACACATCTCTATGAGTAAGAGAGGTTATGACTAGGTTGTATAAGTTTAGTGATGTGTTCTTTTCTTTTAGGAAACATCTATCTTATTCCATTATTGCAAGGAAATTATTTTCCTTGGTGTATGATCTTTTAGCCTTGGTAGTTTTAACTTCCTCCATTCTTCCTAGAATTTTTATCTCATGTTTCAACATATTTTGCTTAGGCCCCTTGCTCATACCCAATTTGTGATGCTCTTTTGGTTGACTAGTTGATATGGTTTAAGCAATGGAGTTCATAGGTGAGGGTACTCTTGATGCGGATCTTGGTGGATTAGCTTGCTTTAAGGCCTTTTGTTGTTGGCTATCTTTAGTGGGCTTAGTTGTTGGTTTGGTAATAGGTTGTTTTCTTCATCATTGTGGTGGTGATTTCTTGTTAATCATTGAATTATTGGCTACAATAGGTAATCATGAGTCATAAGGTATTATGGGTTTACTTGTTAAAGGTGGAGGAACTCAAATAACAAATGGTTCCCTAGCCTTAGAGGGGTTGGAAATGCATTCGTTGGGTTGTGATTTTGATGCCATTGAAGGTGGAACACATATGCAAAAAGGCACTTTAGAAGGCATGGGTGGTGGTACTTTGATGACAAATGGTACTCTAGGAGGATTAGACCATTTGGTTATTGTGAACGAGGATATGATGTAAGAGTTATTGTTGGTGCTTGGAGAGTTGGACTCATTCAACACAAAATTTCCATAGTCAATCATCTCTAATGGCTAAGAAAAAATTAGAATCATGACCAACTAGTTGATGGTAATAGCAAAAACTTTCAAGTATAAAGTACTTTGGTAGTCTTGGATCATCTTTGGTTGCTATCATTTCTAGCTATCTCACAAAGATGATTGTACCTCTTATGAGCTTTCTTAGACAATTGCTTAAGTTAAATATGGTTATTTCAAAGTAATTATTCTATAAGCTTAGAGGTTTCCGTAGGCAACATAGCATACCTATTCCTATCCCTACACTCAAAATTTGGTCTTGGTTGATTAAAAGCATATGATGTAGATGGTTGAGATGGATCATAAGATGCATTATGTGATTTTGACATCTAACCTTCTACTTGTTTTGGCTCTCTTTTTACTACGACCATAGTTGTTTGTACTTATTTTATTTTATCCTTGTTCCTCCTAGTGTATTGGTTTTCTTAGGCCATATTGACTAGATCATTGCTAGCCTTAGTAACCTCCTTGATGTTATTAATCTATGAAAAGACTTGGCTTAGTGATTGAGATTCTAAGTAGCATAGCTTTGACTTAATGAAATCATTAACTACTTCCTTGAAGATGAGCAAGAGGTGGATCTCAAAGATGAGCTCAAGGATCTCATTGAGTATTACATTCTGTCTCTAAATGAACCTTTGAATAGGTTCAAGTGATTCCTACCTCAATTTCATGGGCTGGTCCAATGTTGTATCTTGATTTAAGTTGTATTTGAAGTGGTTGATATATTCATTTATTAAGTCTTTAAGAGAGGATATAGAACATCTAGGTAAGGCTCAATTATAGTCTAAAGCATTTTCTTTCAAGGCCATAGGAAAAATCCATTATATCATATGAGGTCATGCTTACAATAGGAGATACTTAGATCAGAAGGTGACAAGGTGTGCATTAGGATCCCTTTCATCATTATATTTTGTGAAGCCTGTGATATGCATGCCTATGGATAATGTAATTTGAGAAATGCCAGGGATGATGGGATCATCTTGGTATGAGTTCATGATCTTTATCATATGAGTGGTGCTAGATTTAAGGTTTCAAAACTCTTTAGTAAGGTTCTAGATCATTTGAAAGGCCTCATCTAGGCCTTTGATGCTCCTAATGGTTACATTGGTTGTTACATAGTTTGTGGTTGAGAGGAAGGCAAAGGTATATACTAGAGAGGTTGTGTGACTATTGTTGTAGGTGGATTAAACATGGAAAGATGCATTTGCTCTAGCATATGTTGAATGAAATGGATATTAAACATAAACAATTTATGAAGGTTATGTGATATTTGTATCTTAGAAGAAGAACTAGCAAAAAATATAAAAGGTTGAGGCATGGATGCAACTATTCATAGGGATTAAGGAATAGTAGCAAAAAGTGCTAAGGAGAACAATGAAGTAAACAATGAAGTAAGTTGAGAACTCAAGCTTGTGATGATCATAGAGAAAGTTTGGTTCTGTACTAAAGTGGGAGGAACAAAGTTGAACATGGTCACCTCTAGAATAGATTATTCCAAAAGGTCCTCAATGAACATATTTGGTTCACAATTAGCTTTAAACTCATCCTGACTCTCTTAGTTTTGGTCTAAGATAACTTCCTCACGTACTTCATCTATGTCCACCAGTTGTGCTAACATTCACGTATGAAACTTTGTCAATTCAATGTGGTTATATAGAGAGGAAATATACCCTTTTTATTTTTTGTAAATAATCTCAAACTATTGTTGGAATTCTAATTCCATACATGGAATAAGAAGACCAACTTGGATTTTTGTGCAAATAAAGTTATAATATTTTTCATTGATATTTGCATAGGCTAGGTGTAGTCCTAGTCATCTAAGGGATTATTTGCATTTTATAATAGTTGGATCCTTAGGATCATAGACATGAACAACTTCTTGATTTCAAACAATAGTTTGATTATTTTGATTATTTTTTATTATTTTTATTTTTGAACAAGTTTCTTAGCCATTGAGGGTTTGGAAAACTTATGAGGACGCTTTTGAATAAGGACAAGAATTGATTCTTTTCCTATGCCAAAGGGGAGGATTTTCAAGATTGATTATGAGGATGGAAACCTAAAAAGATATCCCTAAAACCATTGGGATTTTTCTTTAGTCTCTCTCTTTGATGATTTTTTGTACTCTAAAATTCTTAATATTATTATTTAACTTTTTGGGTTTCTACACCTCTCAATGAGTATCTTTTGTATCAAACTAAATTTTTAGTTATGTTTACCAAGACCAATTGGATTTGTTAGACAAATTTCAAAATTTTTTTATAGATTTTTTTTAAATACATAATGCACTAGAGGTAATTAAAATTCAACCTAGGACATTGATTTTTAAGACCAAGACTACTAGTATTACACTTGATTGTTAAGAAAATGATAAGTGATGACATATATTTTCATGGTTGTTAGTTACAAAAATATGGAATACTTATGTATAACACATATCTCCTTCACTCATGATACAATCATTAATTTCTTAACAAGATACAATTATTAGTTTCTTAACATAATCAAGGATAAGTTACAACAAGTTATGATAACCCATGAAAAGATAAAAAATTTTATTACATTTTGTAAGAACTATGGATAAAAGTCACATCATTAGAACAACAAGGAAGATGATTGAAAGCTAAGAAGATAGCAAGGAGATGGCTCATAACATCAAAGATGATGGAAACCTAGAGTGATAAGTAAGATGGGAAATGAAAGAAAAAATAATACATGTAAAGTATATTTTCAAAGAAAATACTGCTAGCTCTTTCAAATGGTATTTGAGAAGAATACATTAGTCTTACTTTGCAAGGATTGATAAAGGTTCAGTCTTAGATATGCTTAGCATCCAAAAGAAATATTGAAGCATTAAAAATTGAAGATTAAAGAAAGTAAGCATAATAAGTACATACAACAAGGGCACATACAAAGGATTCGTGAAGTTAGAAGATAGCTAAAGAAAGCTATCGTAGCCTAGCTATGGATAGTTAAAGANAGATAGCTAAAGAAAGCTATCGTAGCCTAGCTATGGATAGTTAAAGGAGCCCAACATGGCCCAACTTAGGTAAGACTAAGCATTAGTATTTATAACTATATCGTAAGTCTATGAGACAACTCACAATGCTAAAAGTCTCTTGAATAATGCAAAAGTTGTAGCATTATTAGAGCAAGAAGCAACACCATTGGAAGATAAGAAGAACCCATGAACATAGCCTAGAGGTATAATAACCCCAAGGATGATATCATGAACATTATGAACTATTAGAATTCGAACTACTATTAGTCATACTCTATCTACAAGAGCTTATGGTTAGTATTGATCTAAGAATTAGATAATTCATAAATTTGTATATGACATAAATTTGTATATGACATAAATTTNTGATCTAAGAATTAGATAATTCATAAATTTGTATATGACATAAATTTGTATATGACATAAATTGTTTAAGCATTATGTAAGACTTATGATACTTAAAGAGCTTTAAGAATTAAGTATTATAGTTTCTCTACTAAGAAAAGTTTGTGGTAACTCCTTAAGCATTTTTAAAAAAATTAGAAAGACATAAAATATATGAATAAAAGATAAAGATTTCCCATGATTATGTATGAAGCTTCATGAACTCTTCAATATGTTCAATTTTTAGGAACAACAATCTCTTCGAACTCTTCAAAGTTTGATTGCTTCGTAGATGGTACAAAGGATCTATTTGGCTATGATTACTTAGGTTTTTGCGATTATGTTTCTTAGTTTGATGTATTAGAATTAGTTAGTGAATCTTCTTGAATATCTTTTATAGCATCACAAGCCTAATAACTTGAGCTTTTACATTATCTTTGTAGGATTCATCTTCATCATTCTATGTGATAATTTAATTTCAATTTCTTAATTACTTTCTTCAAATTTTTCATTTGAGCTTGAAGACTAATGATATAAACTTATTTATTAATGAATTCTTTGCATATCTCCTCAATAGTATTCTATATATTTTTCATGCCATGTTTATATTCTTTCTCATGCATTTATAAAACATTATATTCTCTATGCAATTTTATATTTGTCTTCTTCAAAGTGAAAGCCTTCTATGTCAAACTAGAAATCAATGTGGTGGATATAATGAAATTCTAGAAGATTTGATGAATATTATTTATATTATATTTATCACTTCTAATAATGATTTTAATGTTGTGTTTTTCTTATAGACACTATGTAATCTTATATGGACATGTATCATTGTAGCTTAAACTCTAGACATTTGTGTGATGAAACTTGATTATTAAGTTTCTTATGTAGCTTTGATGCATAAATCATATTTTACTTGAACATTAAATTAAAGGAAATTTTGCAAACTTATGATTTCTTATACCTTACTTGATTTAATGGAAAATTTTAATTTGACTAAAAATTCTAAGTTTAAGCTACTATGGTATGACAGAATTGCTTCACATCACGTAACTCAAGAATTATATGAATCATGGATAGATGCAATATTTCAATCAATCCCTTCTGATCTTATGTGGCTATTCATGAAATACTATCTTTAATAGGAGTTTTGTGATTCTTCATGTATGCAACTAATAATTGAACATTAACTTTATCAATGGAGTTTAACACTTTCTTCAAGCATTTTCTTTGCTATCATTTAACAAGCCCTCTACAATTTCATTAGTATTTTTTGGATCAAACTCAATTTTCATTTATGTTCATTAAGATTCTTTGGATCTATCCTAGAAATTTCAGAAATATTTTTTATAAAAGTTTTTAATACATAATGTAGCATAGTCAACTATAATTGAGCCTATGACATGAGTTTGTGAGGCCAAGACTTCTAAGATTACACTTCATTGTTAAACAAAGGATGAGTGTTAACATCTATTTTCATAGTTGTTAGTTACAAAAATATGCAACACTTATGTATAGTGCATCTCTCCTTCTCTCATGATAAAATCATTAATTTCTTAACAAAATATAATCATTATTTTCTTAACATAAGAAAGGATAAGTTATGATAGGTTATGATGATCCATGAAGAGACAAAACCTTTTGTTATATTTTGTAAGGATTATGAACAAAAGTCACATCATTGGAAAACAAGTAAGATGATTATGACCCAAGGAGAGAGCAAGGAGGTGGCTCATAACATCAAAGATGGTGAAGGCCTTGAGTCAGAAGTATAACAAGGAACACAAGAAGACATGATGCACATAAAGTGTGCTTTTAAAGAAAAGACTCCTAGCTCTTCTACATGGTATTTGAGAAGAAGGCATTAGTTCTACTTTTTAAGGATTGATAAATGTGAAGTTTAAGATATGTGTAGCATTCTAAAAGAGGATTTATCCATTAAAGATTGAGGATTGAAGTAAGCATAATGAGTACATATACCAAAGGCACATGTAAAGGATTTGCAAGGTTAGAAGATAGAAAAAGAAAGTTATCGTAGCCTAGTTATGGATCACTGAAGGAGCCTGGTATGCCTATCTCATGTAAGACTAAGCATTAGTATTTTTAACTACATTGTAACTTTGTTAGACAATGCACAATGCTAAAAGACTTTTGGATAATGCAAAATTTGTAGCATTACTAGAGAAAGGAACAACACCACTAGAAGATAAGAAGAGCCCACATTCAACTTTAATGCCACATACATAGAGATACTCATCTTCATAAACGTGGTGTTAGCCTAGTGGTAAGACTCTTGATTTGTAAACTCCAAATTATAGATTCAGATGAGAAATAATGAGTTATAAAGTTCTAATTTGACAATACATATTGGAGGTAAATATTGTTAATAAAACTACTAGTTTTATTACCTTCCTAACTCATTTGCATAAACTCACAATTATTTATAAAATTTTCTTCTTTGCTTCCTAGCCAATACTTCACACCTTCAAAAATGACATCCTAATCTTTAAACAATCTCACCCAAGTATCTTTATTAACTAAGTGTAGCTCACCCCACTTTGATGAGACTAGGTTACCATGATGATGATGATATCTTTGTTAAGGAAGTATTATTTTTGCATATGAATTACTAATCTTAGATAGATAGTTCAATGTTGCTATCATTTTATATGTTAGCTATAAAAATATCAAAACAAATTATGAACTAGTGACTACAATTTGTCATATTTTTAAGGTAGTATCATCATTATATACATTACTATGATTTACATGAAGTCAATAATATAATTATTTAAAAACATTATTATCATAGACTCAAGGAGGAAAGATAAAGGATATTCTATCTTGTTACATTTTGACAAAACCCCTTCTTATGAATATTTGATGGCTTTGTTATCATGTTAGAGTTAGANTTTTGACAAAACCCCTTCTTATGAATATTTGATGGCTTTGTTATCATGTTAGAGTTCGATTCTATGCCACGTGGAAAAGTCTAATTTATAGGGATTAAATTATGGAATTTACAAATATTAGCAACATACAATTTTGTTTATTTATGCATATTTGAAAATCCCTTGTGAATACATTATTTTACAAACATTTCATGATATAAATTCTTTATGTTGCCCTTCCTTATGTGATTGAATTCTTTTAGGAAACTATTTAAGTTTCTATCAATAAATTTGCTAGGACTACAACTTCACAGTTATTTGTGATTTGTGATTTTATTCCATTGAATATGTAGTATATGAATTAATTTAAAATTATGTTTCTTTGTAGTTTCTCATAACATTCATGAGTGATGAATCATCAATTGCCTAGGTTATTTGATAAAAAGTCAACTTTTTGGTTGGCTATGATATCGTAGCCTCCATATCCTGGCCCAAATAACAAAGCTCCATTAACAAGGCCCCAACCTCAGGTATCTAATGTCAGAGGCCATGATGCAATGTCAGATATTCAATATCAAGGAGTATACATTGGTCTATAAATATAGAGCTTGGGCTCATGATTTGAAAATAGTTTTTCATAGTTTTGTCAATAGAGTAGCTGAATTCTTGTAGTTTTATTCTGTAATCTTATAGAATAGTCAGTGAGTGCCCACGGAGTGGATCTGAGTCAATGGTACAAAGTCTTATACAACTGGTAATGTACCTAGACATATTCCATGAGTGGCAATAAGATTAAGATTGATTCTTATTAATTGCAACACTTTGACTTAGATTAGATTTACTTTCCATGCAATATAATTTTCATGTACTTAGTTAATATTTACATTTTCATGCATGTTAATTAATTAAGCACATAAGTACAATCATTTCAAGCATGCGTATGACTCTTGGTAATCCCAGTAGTGCTTAACATTTTGTAACTTAGCAGTGTTACATGTGTTCAGGATGTGCATGTGAAGTGGGATCAGAGACTTATGGTAGTTGATTATTAATTAGCAATTAGATTAGTTGAATTAATTATAAATTGAGTTTTAACCTATTGTTAATCATAGAACAATAAAATATAAAATAATAAAAATAATATACCTCACTCTAGACTAAACCATACATGACAAAGCTACCACTAGTTTAAGTGGGAAGAGAACAAACTATGATCAAGGCATAGCAATCTCGATTCCACAACTAGTCCCATCCATGGAATTCAATTGAATCATGTGTGAATACTTACAATTTATATGGTTGGGCATAGGGGTACCTCGCCACTCATCAATGAGTTAAGCATAAATTTGTGCTTTATGGTTAATCTTCTTTATGTTGAACTTATATTGTGTCTTCTTTTATCCTATTGAAATAGAAATTTTACTTATGTTTACTAACATACTTTTGGATCTATTGGATAAAATAGCTGTAGTATTTCTTTAAAATTTTTTTATTCAACTCCATAACTCAAACCTTTTCCCATCCATTTTGGCTAGGACCCCTAAATGGTAAACAAAGCATTCAACTATAAATGCCACTCAAAGAAAAATCAATATTAAAGGTCATGGATTAGAATACCTTTTAGCCTTAAGTTAAGGAGAAACAACAACCAAAATTGACTCTGAGACATATATGCTACGAATCTGTGAAGATGGAGCAAAGGGTCAAGAAATTGTAGGCCCATGATTTAAAGATTACTATTTACAGGGTGGGGTGCTATTCTTTGGCTTTTTGATATGCATAGACTAAAAATGAAGATGAAGGAGGGGTTTGAGTTTTGAAAAACTTTGAATTGCAGATGATGATGAATTCATGTTACCTATAATTTGCACCTGGAAAAAGTAGACATTGGAATGGCAGCTGAAAACCCTAACACTTCCACCTGTCCATGGCATTAACCAAAAATAAGGATGAGGTAGGTTTGAAATGTGAATGAGGGAGGAATACAAAGACATACATATTCTGTATCAATTTGCATTGTTGAAATTGCATGGTAGTTATAAAAAGTAGGAATCAGAATGACAACTGGCAAAAAGAAAGTGTCAGAATTCTTTAGTGTTTGATATGCATTCTTGTCTAAAATGTTTGACGTGGAAAGATGTGTTCTTGCATCAACATTGTCTATCATCAATGCATGAGAATAACATCATTGCTCATAGTTATCTGTACTAAGAACTATGTTACTTCAAATCCATCTTATCCTGCTAAACACTCCATTCGAAAAATCATCAAATAGCTTATCACTAGCTTTTTACATGAATCCATGTATTAATAATAAGACAGCCAAAGGAATAATAGCGTCCAAAGACGATCAACATAATAATCATCTACAAGTTAAATGCATGCACCGAACACCATGCATATAACACCACCATCATCATAATGATGATGTCCATGTTATGTGGCAATCTGAAAAATTTGGATGCCAAAAGTGAGATATCATTATCATCTTTACTGCTACCTATTTTGAAATTTTTTTTCACGCCAGTATAACATGAATTGAACAACCTTCATCCAAACCAGCTGAGATGACAAACTTGGAGCAATTGGAGTAGTTGACAATGGCATCATCACATCAAGAGATCAAAATGCTCATGATAGTGAGCGCTCTATTCTTGTTGCCACTGTTGGCAATGGCAACTGCACAGCCCATCAAACACCCAGACGTAAGTTATGAATGAATGAATCATGCATTATCTTTCCTTACCTTTATTTTAATACTTCATTCAATCTTAATGTTCTCTTATGTTGGGTGGGATTGGCTTTGGTTGTGGGCAGAATTACAATTGCTATCATGCATTGTTTGCATGGACGGGCAACTTGGAACACGCAGGAACAGACGTGGTGGAAAGCGTGACGCTATTTGACAATTGTGGCCATGAAGTGGAGATCAAGGATTTGATATGTCGACACTGGCAGGCTTGTGTAAGGGATGGCAGGCTTGTGGAGCACTATTTCCAAGTTGACTAGTGGCCCACACAAGCACAGCTCGAGATCACAATCCATGACTGCACCCGCTTGCGTCATGGCAATGCCCACCCCCATGCCCATGCCTTCTTTCAATCTATCTTAATAAAATAAGTTGTTTTACTTGTATTTACTATTATATTAAAATATTATCTTAAATAAATAAATAATTTGGCATATAGCTGCTCTCATCTCTGGTTAGGTGGTTAGCCCACATTCACTGCCACCACTAGCAACCATTCTGTTACCCATACTGATAGTTCAACGGCCAGCTTGAGGGTCTGTCTCAGGTGCATCTACCATCTCTGTTCATAAATACTAAATAATGGAGTTTAAGTTACCTTAAGAGATGCGGATTCCTATTTTTTCCTTCCAGTCTTTGAGATAGGAAGAGGCAGATTTTGAGTTCATTTTCAATTTTCAATTTCTTTTAAGATTTGGGGCTTTTGAGTTGCTGCATTTTCCGCATGTAGAGAGTTTCTCAACAATAAATAGAGAGGCATTTAAAGACTTCATAAGGAGATATGTTTTCCAACAATAAATAAAGCATGGCTGTCCCAATGCATTAGAGGTTGTAGATGTGAAAACTCAAAGTTTTCTTTTTCCTCTTTAAACTTTAATATGGGTAATGTAATTATATAAATATATCTAATCATGTAGAGACTTTTTTGTGGAGAACTCATCTAATGAAGTATACTATATTGAAATTTTATAGTGTTGTATATATAAGACAATACAAATATACATGCTATATAAGTTTTGAAAACATACTTATGAAAATTATAAGTGTTCTTTTTAACATTTGAAATAAATTAACTAAATTTACATTTGGAATATCCTATCCATATCTAATGTGTTCCAATGCTTGACATTGTAGGAAAACGTGCTATTAATGTTAAATGCTATATAATCAACTTATTCATTCTTCACCTCAAATTTTGAGCCATCGATCTATTTCAATTCTTAAATAATGAGATCCTATTCTTGCTCTACTAAGTGTTTATGGTAAATGATGATAAATAGTAGTAAGGAAATAGTATGCCTCCTAGCTCCATATATGACCTAGCTTAGACTGAAAACACTCCTTTGAAAGTCACATATTGTCAAAATAAAATGGGACTCTATGAAAGCTCTTGATCCTTGTTAACAAACAATCAATCTATGATCGAACAACATTGAGGAAAGGGCCTTATCGATTGGATAGTGAACAACACAACATGATCTAGGCAAGAAAAACTAGTCACGGTAGGAGACCAATCACTTCTCCTTTAATGTTGAGTGTTTCGAAGAAAAATGACATAAGAGCACCTTAAGCTCCATCACCTTCCCATAACACTCTAAACCTTCAAAGAATTGGTTTTCAACATTCTAGTTAGGGGAATTGGATTTCTCCTTTCTTCTTCTTGTGAATCTCCAATTGCCCCTTAAAATCTAATCCCAATCCCTCTCATAGCTAATGTGTAGCACCTATCTTTTAAACTCTTATCACAAAGAGTTGGTAACCAAAATGCAAACATTTAAAATCTTCAGTTCTCCTAAACATACAAAAACAAGTCCTCTAATGTTATCCAAATACTCTTGACATACATACAAGTCTTCCAAGCTTTGTACCAAAACGTTTTACATAAATATAAGTATTTCAAGCTTTTGCCAAAACCTTTGATATATAAGGCTTCTAGGCTTGACTTTTGACATTCATATTTGAGTCTTCTAGGCTTGTGCCATGTATACAAGCCTAAAAAGCTAAAGCCATTACTCTTGATATGTAAATCCCACAAGCTAAAACCAAGACTCCTGATAGTTCTTCAAGCTAAAGCCAAGACTCAACATGCAGTTAATAAAAGTTTTATTCTACATCTTTGGTGCGCATTTTACAAATCATATGCAATATTTTCCTTATTGCAATATCTCCTCAACATTACTATTGAGAAAGAAAACTTTTGTAACATCCATTTATTCCAAATCATAAGCCAATGCATTAATAGTGATGATCTAAGGGATGTTAAGTTTTCTAAGGGAATATTTCATCATAATCAATTCCAATCTTTCGTAAATAACCTTAGCAACAAGGTGTGCTTTAAACTAGTCACTAGATTTAATTTTGAATATTCACTTACATCAAATTGGCTTTCTACCATATAGTAGTTTAACCAATTCCCATGTCTTATTCTCATGAATAGAAGACATTTCATCATCCATTGCTTGATTCCACTCTCTATGATAAATAGATGTACATGCTTCATCAAAAGTAAGTGATTCAACTTTAGTGCTTTAGTGATTGGAGTTTTATCTTCAAACTAAGTGGGTAGTTTTTTTTTAATATGACCAAGCTGTCTTAAGGGTTGTAACATTGACAAAGCATCATGTTGATACTCTATTTCTTCATCTTCACTTAAATATTTCCTTGTACTTATTTCTTATTTCTTAATCATACTATCATGTTGGTCAAGATCAATGTCTCTTGATGAGGAAGAATGACCCTTTAAATTTTTATTAAAATCAATAAATACAATAAAGATCTTTTCAAAAGTTTCATCTTTAATTGGATTTTTACTTTTTCATCATATATTCTAACTTTGGACCAGAATCAATGCATAAGAAAATTCTCTTAATGTCATCAACTCCAAAAAACTCTTTTCCAAGAAACTCTTTTAATGTCATCAATCCTAAGACACTATGTACAAATGTACAAAATATCCCTCTTGATAAGAATGCATAATTACATTTTGATATATAAAATATTTTAGAGATTTTAGAAATATTAAATAATCAAGAGAAATTAAATAAGATTTCACCACTAAAGTTTCTTATTGAGGGCCTCCTAATTTGATTGCTTATTAGGTGTAAGTTTGGATTCATCAACCATCAGAATGGTTGAGCTTAATAGCTACTTGTCAAATATTCTTTAGATTTTTCATTTATCTAAAATCAACAAACAAAGAATAAAGAACTAGCAAAAGTGTAACTATGAATACAACTTGGTGAATAATTCACCACCACAAGAATAACCTCACTCTGATATCAATTGTGATTTTTAGATTGTTCATGGTAACAGTAAAAAATAAGTTGACACAAGAATATATCTTGGGAAAAACAAGAAAGAACTAAGCAAGAAATAGGCTCCTAGATCTTTATCTCACCTCAAAGGTTTTCCCAAGCGTAATGAACAATAAAGAATGGGAAAGAGGATAGCATAAAGATGAAAGACAAATGCACAGTTCCTTCAAGGATTCCTTCTAACAATATTTATAGTATGGGATGTACATCCACAGGTAGTGTTAATTGATGTAAACTAGATATTAACAATAGTAAAATGATTGAGATGAACAACAGTTTACATTGACTACATTACAAATATTCATATTTAAATACTCAACACTACAGTATTTTACCATAAAATTACAAAACGATAGTGCTTATAATCAAAGAGATGATAATATATGAGCTTATGTGAATGGCAGTCGCCTTCACTTTACTCACAAACTTATCTCTTAGATGTAAAAAATTGAAAATCACAGCTACTAACATGAGTGAATATAAGTCCTCTTATTTGCTAATATTGATGATTTTAATCTAATTATTACACTAATTTGTTCTAATTTTCCAATCCAATTTATAAAAAATACCTTCCAATTTGCTGATCCCATTTGATTTTTCAATCTATGCCACAAACTTTTGCTTGTGGCTACTAAAACCAAGGTTTTCCCCAGAGCACATCTCTTAATGATATTTACTCTTGGACCAAGCCACTACCACCATTCACGTACTTCACTATAGTCCCAAATATGCACTTCAAAAGCCTTTCCCCACTAGTCAAACTCTTTTCCTAAATTTATGTGTGTTCATATACTACACCATCCAAATCCTCCTACATCTTGCCTCANGTGTGTTCATATACTACACCATCCAAATCCTCCTACATCTTGCCTCCACTTGGATCATCCATCATTCCTTTTCCTCTCACTACATAATGTTGATTAGCAAGAAATTATTATTTTCAAATATATACCATCATTAAAATGATTATTTGATTAGGTATCATTTTAACAAACATGATTAATTATTTTACTTTAATTTTATATTTCTTTTTTATTTTCTATTTGAAGTATCCTTACAGACTTCATCCATTAACATCAACTATACAGTTACTTGAAATAGTATCCATGTTATTTATACTTTATATTACCTATATCTCATTAGAAAATGTTTGATACTTTGATAAAATCATTTCTTGTTGAGTCTTCTTATATAGAAAACCTATTTAACTTAAATATTAAGATTAACCTCTTTATAATGTCTTGGTAGATGATTTTCATACATTCCGTTACCAAGGTACTACATTGGCTATTACTATTTCTATGCTTGATGTAGGCTATTATTTTGACTTGAATAATAATGTGGTAAAAAAAATAAGATTACTAGTCAAATTACTTTGTTTCTTGCTTGAGAAATCTCAAGTCCAAAGGGCATTTTAGTATAGTAGAATGTTCCCCAAGGACTCATGAAAGTGGTATATTGTTGATGCTATAGATTTATTTGGGTGTTGATGAGTACACCTATTCAAATAAAGATGAAAACGTTTCTCAAGCTGGAGAAGGGAGTGAAGATGAGGAGAAAGAATGCTCTAGTTATGAAAGTGTTAAATCTCATTACCCAAATGTTCCAATAGGGAGAAATATGAGCCCTCATGTTAGAACTCCAAGAGCTCCAACTTGGACATCTTCTTCTTCTCATGACAAGCTTGATGATGAAGATGAGGTGAGGCTTGCTAGAGCATTTACGAATGCTACAAGATTTCCTTATGTAGAATTGAAGACTTTCAATGGTGTAGATGTCACCAATTCTTTTGCAAGTTGGTTGAAGGTACTTGACAAGCATTTATAGCTTGAGGAGATACCAAATCATCTGAGCTATTAATTGCTAAATCTAGATTAAAAGGTATGACTTTAACTTAGAAGAAAAAAGAATCTCAAACCTATAGAAGGAAAAATGGGCAGCCTATCAAAGGTCTGTCTTTGATGAAGTATAGGTTAAAACAAAAATTTAGACAGTCTAGGAAGAAATAAGAGATGATCATGAAGCTCCAATTCCTTAGATAGGGAAACAAGGATGTTAATGAGTTCTATGTTAAATTTCATGAATTTTTACTCTAAGCTAAAGTGAATTAGGATGAATATGAATAGGATTTAATATTTATTGGAAGTAACAAAATGTCTTATCAGAAAGAGTTGACATTTTGTGAGCCTCAAACCCTAATGAGGCTTATGATTTAAAACTCAAGGCAAAGAAGAAACTTAGTGGGTTTGGAAGTAGGATCAAACAAGGTTCAAAGTGCAATGAAAAAGGAACCAAATCTAAGAAAGGATCAAAGTAAATCTCTAAAGAAAAAGATGGTAGCTGTGATAAGTAGTAAGAGAAAGGCACTGAGAAGGATAAGACAGATAATGACCAAGGCAAATAAGGCAAGGGTCAAGGCAACAGCTCATCCAAGATTTAGTGTTTTGAATGTGAAGGGTTGGAATATAAGTAATGGAAATGCCCACTTCATAAGAAATTTAATAATAAGGATGTACAAACCTTAGAGGTGGAGGAGTCATTTAATCACGTTCTTTAAAGAGGTAATCCTAATGCTTTTAAAACTGAGGAAGTGGCTGAATTGAATTCAAGTGTAGTTATGTGAAATATAAATAGAGGAGACTATTGAAAAAGAAACGTTTTTATTTAGAATTCAGTCCATATGTTTAATTAGTGGGAAATGTATTCATATTTTGATTTATGAGGTAGCCCAAGAAAATATTATTTCCTCTAGGATACTTACTAGATTTGGTTTAGTAACTTATCCTAATCCTAGACCCTATAACACATGCATTGGTTATCTAAAGATTTCTCTTATGATATGAAAAAATAATGTGTTTTGAAATTTAAAATTGAGAGTTATCATCATGATGTTTTTGATCTTTTTGTATGTAAAAACCTTAAGAAAATTGGAAAACAAAGGATGTTTACAAGACAAAATTATGAACAAGGACTTCATGAGCAATGAACAAGGACTTCATAGATTAATGGAAAGAATGAAGATTAGGACAAAGACTTCATAATAGGCATGGACAAGGACCTCATAAGAAAATTAGGAGCAACAGAAAAGGACTCAAAAATGAGAGCTACAAAATGATGACAAAGGTTGGATGACAAGGACTTAAGGGAGTATGGATGAGTGTGAAGAATTGAAGCTAACTGTGTCTATTGGTGATGATTTTTTTGTAGATGATTCATGGCTATTTTGGCATATTTTGAAGTGTTTTTGGCTCATTTTGATGATTCTATGAGGTTATAAGGTCTATGGGGGCTTGTTTGAAGGCATCTGGAGGCTCCCAACATCAAAATGAGTAGTTTTATTTTTGGGCCCTATGGAGTGGACGTCTACATGTAAATGTCTCCTAAGAGACATCTTTCTAGAGATGTCTCTCCTGAAGAGTAAATGTCTTCTAAAAATAGAAGACATATTCCTAGATTTGAGGCTGATTTGATGTAGACATCCCAACTTTGAAGAAGACATCTACACTAGCCATTAAGTGACCATTGGATAAATTTTGAGGTGATTTTAGAAACATCAAGGCTATAATAAGACGTCATTCTCTTAGGCAATGTGCAAGTGTTTTGTGAAGGCAAGTGTCAACATCAAGTAATCATTGTGCATATTATTCTATTTTATTTGAGTGCTATCTATTGTACTATTCTAGTGATCAATTGTGTTGTACCTCAAAGTGCAAGAACCAACAAATCAGTTGCATCTGTTCCTTGTAATTCCTGTTTCTCTTTTTTTGCCCTATGTGGTTGATGTGCTTCTTGTGAGAAGGCATCATCCTTGAGCTTGTTGGGATCCTACAGGATTAAGTGTTGGTCTAGTGCCACAACACTCCAAAGTGGAGCTCAGGTTGTAAAGGTTGTGGGATCCTGGAAACCACTTTCTAAGCTTGTTAGGACCTTCCAAGGTTGAGTAAATTTATGGTGTTGAATCACTATAGAGAAGAGCTTAGAGCTTGTATAGGGTATGATACCTTTCAAACCAAATTTGGAGAGGAATAAAGTTTGGAGGTGTGCAAGTGATCTACCCTCTAAGTGTGGACTACCCAAGTTGGGAAACCATGTTAAAATTGGTTGTGTTCTTTGTGGCTGAAAAATTTAATTTGGGGAACTTATTCATCCCCCAGCCCCCTTTCTAATTTCAATGATCCTTGGTTAGGGAACTTATTCATCCCTAATGCCCCGCCCCCTGCCCCCCACAACCCTTGCCCACTTTCTAAGTTCAATGATCCTTAGTTGTGACATGAGATGTAATTTCTATAGATTATGTTGATGTGATTCTTGGAATGCCTTAGAATTTTGATAATTATGATAAATTTGATTGATCAAGAAATACATGGATTAAAGTAATACTAGATGGAATCTATGAGTTGATTCCTATGGGTGTTGAATAAGTAAGGTAGAAAAGCTTGCTTAATGCTTCATTAATTCTTCTTGGGGAAAGAAACCATAGTAAGAAATATGATGAGGTTTTTTTTATTTTATGATTATATTAACTATTACTACTAACCATGATTTAAGAGTTGTGAATAGGATAATAGTGAGAAAGAGGTTCCCTATTTCAACGATGGATAACATCCTTAACACCCTTACCAATATAAAGAATTTCAACAAAATTTATTTGAAGAGTGGTGATGATCAAATTTGAATTAGGCTTAGTGATGAATGGAAGACTGCTTTCAAGATACCAAATGGATTTTTTGACTAGTTTTTGATGCTATTTTGGCTCACAAATACTCTTGCAAAATTCATGAGGTTGACACATGATGTTTTCAAAGATTTGATTAGTAAGTATTATATTATCCTCTTTGATGATATTTTGGTGTACATTTAATAAGAAAGAACACTTAGTTGTCTTAAATTAAAGAAGACACATTTGGTTGTTAACATGAAGAAGAATCATTTCTTTAAAAGACATATCATATACTTGTGGCATGTGATTTCTAAAAATTAACTTAGGATGGAAGCTACGAAGATGAAGACTATTAGAGATTCATCAACTCCTAGAAATGTTAGAAAGGTGAGATCATTTCTTAGTTTAGCAAGATTTTTATAGAAGCTTCATAAAAAACTTCAATGGTATTTCATGACCTATGTTTTCTTTTCTTAAGAAGAATCAAGATTTTATGTGGGTTGATCAAACCCAAAGAAGCTTTATTGTGTTGAAGGAAAAAGAACAAGTGAACTAGTGCTTGCAATACCAAATTTCCAGAAGCTTTTTTAGGTGAAGGTGGATGTAAGTGGACTTGCCATTGGAGGAGTGCTTTCACAAGAAGGAATACCTCTTGCTTTATTTTTAGAAACATTGAATGAGATAAGGAAAAAATACAATGTGTACAAGAAGGATTTGTATCCTATTCTTTAGATAATTAAGCATTGAAGGCATTATTTGTTGCCCAAGAAATTTACTTTGATGACTATTCACAAAGCACCTCAATTTCTTAATTCTCAAAAAAAGCTAAGCTTCAAACACATGAAGTGGATGATAGAAGTGTTGGAGTTTAATTCTATGCTCAAGCATTAGAGTGAAAAGGGCAATGTAATCGTAGATGCATTATCTAGGAAGGTATGAATGATTTTTCTGATTTGTATGAACATGGTTCAGATTTTGTGTAGGTTTGAAGGTGCCTCAAAGAAAAATTGTTGAATAGGATAGACCAATGGAGGGACTATTATATTTAAAATGAACTGTTATTTAATAACGGGAAGGTTTATGTTTTGAATTATGATTTTAGAAGAAATATTTTTGTTGAATAACATTATGGTAGCTTGTGTGTAGGTACTATTTTTAGCTTGGAATGATCTTTGAAGTCTCCAAATTTTTGGAGTGTTTGATATGTTAGAAATTAAATATGATAAAGGAGTTAATGAACATTATATGCCTTTACCAATTCAAAAAGATTCTTGGGAAAGTTTTTCAATGAACTTTGTGAGTTGGATTCTGAAGATCAAAATTAGGAACAATGCTATCTTTGTGGTGATCGATAGAGTTTCCAAGATGGCATACTTCATTCAATCCAAAAACGTAAGTGGTGCATCTTACATTGCAAATTTTTTTAGCATGTTTTGAGGTTTCATGATATTCATTTGAATATTGTTAGTGACAAAGACTCCAAGTTTATTGGTTATTTTTGGAGGTCACTTTATAATATTTAAGGAAAAAATTAAATTTTTCTAGTGCATATCATATGTAATTTAATGACCAAGCTAAACTGATCAATAAATTTTTTCCAACTATTTTGAAGTGTTTATGTGAAGGATAATCCAATAGGTGGAAGAATTTGTTATGTCATCCTAATTTTTTCTATAATAATGCTTTTCATGTGACCATTAGAAAGAACCCATTTGATGCTAATTATTATTTTTGTTCAAAGATGTGGAAGAAATCTTGTTCAAAAGTTGGATACATGTAGGAGGCATCTTATCTAGAGAGGAAGACACCATTCTTGAGAATTAGTAGCTGATGGTAGACATCCCATCTACCTAGGAGATGTCTTGATTAAGAGATGAAAATGTCTTGGAAAGAGAGGAGATGTCTCTAGGGAGGCATCTTGTTGAAGTGGGATAAATCTTGTTAACCTAATAGATGTCTTGTGAATAAACAAGATTTGATAGACATATGTCTTGTCAAGACTATAGATTTCTCATTCAAATATGGAAAGTTCTAATGTGGTTTTTTCAAGATGAAAAATAGACAGGAATGTCAAGTTTAATGTGGGAAAGGTTTCCTTACAATCCTAGATTTGTTTCTTCATAAATTAGTTTTGTGTTTCATATTTTTAGTAAGAGAGTTTGATGAGATGTTGCATGTTCTCATTTGAATATGGAAAGTTCTAATGTGGTCTTTTCAAGATGAAAATTAGCCAAGAATGTCAAGTTTAATGTAGGAAAGGTTTCCTTACAATTCTAGCTTTGTTTCTTCATAAATTAGTTTTGTGTTCCATGTTTTTTAGTAAGAGACTTAGATGAGATGTTGCATGAGAGTAGTGTGCATGTCAATGATCAATCATGTGTGCAATATTGACCATTATGTATCTATATGTGTGGATCATGATCTTGTGTATGTGGAAAGAGATCCAAATTTGATTGAATCTTGCATTGAGGTCAATATTATATGATTGTAGAGTATTCTACCCTATAATATCATTGAGAGTGTTTTTATGTATTAATCTTTGATATTGTGGTTCTATTATAGCTTGTAATATTTTTTCAAAATTAATAGAAGATAGCTAGTTTTCTTATTTTCTAGCAAATTAATTACCTTGCATACATTCTTGATTTGATGTATTTTGAAGGGTGAATCAAAGAGAAGTGATCCTACTCCAAACTTAAATATTAGGATGAGCCTACCCAGACTCCACTTTAGGAAAGCCCACATACCCTTTTACCCTTACAAGAATTTTAAGTATAAAGATTTAGATTTATAGGTTTATCTTTCATTAATAAAGTTAATTTTAGTTTATCCTTTCCTCACTAGTGAAGCTAGTCCTAAATTGTTTTCAAAGTAACATAACATATTTATCTTTGCCTATCAATTCTTTACCTTTGCTATTAGGTTTGGCCTCATTATGTAATTGTATTTTGTTATTACTATTGATGTCTAAATAATCTCAGATTTTTCTATAGGAGATTGAAATAAGATTTTCTAGCAACAAATAAAAATGGAATAATGTCTTAATAATCACATTCCTAAGTATGGGAATAATTTCATTAAAGAAAAATGATTTTGTTTCTTTGGATAATTATTTCCTTTCAAAGAAATGAATGTTATTATTTCTTATACTATCACATAACTTTCTTGGAATGCTCAAACTTTGATAATAATAATTGTAAATAAATTCTAGAATAAATAAATGATTGTTTATGAGTTTTGTTGTTTGTTCTTTCATTTCTCTAGTCTAATTCTTTATTGCTTAAATTCTCTTCTTGTTTTTGAGTAGTAATCCTTTTTTCTAACCACATTATTATTCAAGTCAAAAATTTGCCTACATCAAGCATAGAAATAGTAATAGTCAATTCAATACTCTAGTAGGAGAATGTAGGAAAAGCATGGTGTAGGAGTTGCAACTCAATAGACCCCAATAGGACCCAATCCATAGCATCCAAGTAGATCTAGCTTAGAAAATAAGAACAACACTATAACATGGAGAAAATCTCCCTTCTATTAAGATAATTCTCAAGATGCATATAAAATATAGCAAATATGTGGAGCCAATATCAATTCACAACTTTCCCAAGGATCTTAGAGATCAGACTTGTCCCCACTCAATCTCCAATTGATCATAATGGAGCCCCAAGCTCAAGACAAGACATTTATAAGAGATTCTCCTAATCTCTCTCAAGTGCTCTTCCTTGCCTTTCACTCAACTTCCTTGCATAAGCTTTCTTCTTGTACAAGCTATTCTTCCTCAACTCTCACAATCTTTCTCTCTTGTTCATGGTCAAGGTTATGCTCTTTTTTTCCTTAACAAAGGTGAATTACAATAATATTTATATGCAACCGAAAGGTAGAAACCCTAGAAACCTTTCCTCAACTCAAATTGAGGTTTTTCAGATGTTTTTCAAGTTTTCTCACCTTATCCACAACTATTTCCATCGTACTTTGGATATTTCCCAAATTGGAATGACATTTTCAAAAGTTTCCCCATGCATCTAGGTCATCTCTGGCTTTATGTAGACATCTCCTATGAAGGCCCTATTCTCGGGAGAGACATAGACTATTTTTAGTAGACGTCTCCTTTGGACTTGGAACATCTACACTTTAGAGGAGACATCTCTAAGAAGAAATCTATCTTTCTAGGGATACGTCTATCTTAAAGGTGCCAAAAATAAACATGCTTGTTTTGATGCCAAGAGCCTCCAAATGCCTTGCAACAAGTTCTGATAGATTTTGGAACCCCCTAAACTCATCAAAATGATCCCAAAATACCCTGAAACATGGCAAAACATCCAAGAGTCATCCCCAACTAAATCACCTCAAAACAACACATAACATGTAGGGTAGAACAAGGGGATCAAAAGAGGTGTACGCACACTAACTCTCACACCCTTAAAAATGTCATGCTTCATGACATTTCACAAGTTGGAAGGCACCATGCCACCATGACTCAAGGCCATCACAATAATCATGACTCAATGCATTACAAACATGGGAATAAATATCATTGTAGGTTTTTGTTTTGATCTTCCCTTGCTCATGGGAGCTTGTTGTCATGCCCCACCATGATTCCTTTATTTGAGTATCTACTTGGAATTCCTTCCTTGCATCCTGATAATGACTCAAACTTGCACAAAAGTGATACAAAAATAAGGAAAAATATTTGTTAGCATAAATCCATGGAGTAGGCCTCCTTACCCTATGCCCAAATAGTAATAGCATTTCTTCACTTTCTACTAATTGATCTTGCTTATTCCTCAAACATCATTTTTCCAATAAAAATTTCAATCTAGCACCTACACAAGTGTCCAAAAGCATTAACCAATATACTACTATCATCAACACCCAAGATTGAATAATAGCACAATCACCCATATTCTTATTCATATGAGAATCCAAGCAATTAGTCATAGCCTCTATATCAAATTCATCCTTTTTAGCATCAAATAAAATTTCATCATCACAAATAATATTCACCCTTACCATCTCCCTACAACTAGGAAGCATCAATGAAGAAATTAAATTACCAACCTCATTATCAGCAATAGTGGACAACAACCTATACTTATGATTGTTTTTTCTTATAGTCCAACTATTATTTTTATCATCATTAATAGCCTTATTATCATAATTCCAAGGTCTACCAAATATGATATTTGAACAATCAATAGGTAATACATCACAAAGAATTTGATCATGAAAACTCCCAATGGAATAATCAATAAGGCATTGTTCCTTAACTTACTTAAAATGATTTTTCATTAACTAGTGCACCTTGTATGGATTAGGGTGAGGAATTGTTGTTAAATTTAATGACTTCACTACCTTGGCAAAAATTAGATTTTCTTATGCTCCACCATTAATGAGCATACTCAATAAATAATCTTTAACATCATAATGAGTTCTAAATAAAATCTTCCACATAACATCCTCATTAACACTAACATGTCCAAAAACTGTACAACTATTCAACTCACTTTTGATCAATAATATGCAAAGGCTCATGCTCACATGCCTTCTTTGAAGATTCAGGTTCATCTTTTTGCATAGTTTGAATTTCCTTACCCTTATAGGAATTCTTCTTGGGGTTTGTGCATTCCCATTATCTATGACCTAATTCACCATAATTATAACATATATCTTTACCATAATCTTTACCTCTTAGATACTATTCCCTTCTTCTTCCTTTTCTAGGAGAAGTAGACTTCATTTCCTTCTTCTTTGGCTCATCTTCACCATCCTCCTTGGTTGATTTATTTGACCTATGAGTAGTGTCATTCTCATCCTTTCTCTTAATATCTTTGTCCCTCTTTAGGCTAAATTTTGTAATCTTTATTTTAGCCTTAAGAGAAGGATCATAGGCTTCATCAAGAGTATTAGGCTCATAGAATGCTAACTCTTGTTTGTATTGCTTCCTTAATTCACTAATGAAGTCAAAAGCTTGCTCATACTCAATCCAATGAACATCAGCCATTTCCAAGGCTTTACAAAATTCAACATAAAAACTAGATCTCCATGTCTAAGAAATTTTAGCTTCTTAATGGCTTCATGATAGAAGGATGTCCTTTCAAATTTTTACTTTAGCATGAACTCCATGGGTTGCCAACTCTCAATAGGTCTTTCATGTTCTTAAGATATTTGAGACATTCCTTGTCCCACTATTTAGTTTTCAATCCTTCAAGTTTACTCTCAAAAACATGAATTAGTTTCTTACTAGAAAGTTGCTCAAAACAAAAATATTTATTCATAGTTCTAAGCCAAGAAAGAAAGAAATCTATACCTTCAACACCTTTAAAGATGTGAATATCCACATGAGGAACTATTAAAGCGCTTCTTAACTTCTTTACAAACCTTTCATCATCATTTTCCCCATTATTAAAAGAAAACTTTAAATCATATCTATGAGTTCTAGTTCCTTCTCTCCTTGGAGTTTTCTAATCATGTATTCCTCTTGGTCCTTGTGGTGGTGCAAAAGGATCCTCATCTTCAATCTCCTCTTCACTTCTTCTTGAAGATTCTTCAAAATATTGGTGCTTGAAAATCCTTACCTTGGGAAGAACTTCTTGAATTCTAGCAACAAAAGCCTTGAAGGAGTCTTTGGGTTCTTGAATCTCTTGTCCAGGATCTTGAATAATCTTCTTCTTATGAGCCATACCATTATCCCAAATTTTGCAAATGTGTGGGCTTTATGTAGACATCTCTTGTGAAAGCCCTATTCTTAGGAGAGACATCTACTATTTTTAGTAGGCATCTTCTTTGGACTTTGGACTTGGATGCTCAGATTCTTCTTTTACATAGGCACTCTACAAAAATGGTGTATGCAACCTCTAAGGGTTTGTGAAAGGGACTAGAACTACAATCCTACTATGATTTGTGGTGCCTTTTTTCTTCCATCAAGAATGAATTTATAGGCCACAGAAGGTTACCATGAGAAATTAGAAAAAATAAGAGACCCAATGCCAACATGTAACTATGTTTAGAGACCCAATGCCAATGCATAAACACATTAAGAGACCTAATGCCAACATGTAAATGGATATGCAGGTGACCTTGACATGTTAACACATGTGTAAATGAGCGTAATTCATGTTAAATGCATTAACATGAACATGAAAATAGGTAACGCATGTTAAACATGTACACGTAAATGTGGAAACACGTTAATGTGTGTTACACTCTCCCACTTGATCTCCATATTTAATTAAGTTCAGAGTTCAAGAAATAAATGCATGAATCATGGCAATAGTTCCTCTTAATGTGATTATTATCTTCAATGTATTACAATGCATTATTTCTCAAATGTAATTCCTTATATGGCAACTAGCTTTATGAATAAACCAATGTTCATTCTAGATCCTGCCATATGTGAATTTTCTCTCATAATTGTATGTGTAAACTATATGAGAAAATAACACAACTGAATAAGAGTTTCATTAAGACTATAAAGTTGTACCTAAAAAAATTACATTATGGAACCAAGTCCCATTTTAACTACATGATCCTTAAATAACTTTAGTGACATTCTTGTTGTCAAAGGATTAGCTATGATCAATTCAGTTCATATATGCTCAATGATCACTTTGTTTTTCTTAATGTGTTCCCTTATGGCTAAGTACTATATGTCAATTTGTTTACTTTAGCTACCACTCTTATTATTCTTATCCATAAAAATAGCAGTTGAATTATCAAAAAACATTCTTAATGGCCTAGATATAGAATCCACAATTCTAAGCCATGATATGAAACTCTTTAATCATACACCATGTGAAGTAGCCTCAAAACAAGAAACAAACTCTGCCTCCATGGTGCAAGTAGCAATCAAAGTTTGCTTTCCACTTTTCTAGCATATAGCTCCTCTAGCTAGCATAAAAACATAACTAGATGTTGATTTCCATGAATCAACATAGCCAACAAATTCTAAATTAGAGTAGCTAGTCACCTCCAAGGAGTTAATTCATTTATACATAAGCATGTAATCTTTTGTACCTTGAAGGTACCTCATCACTTTCTTTGCAACCCTCTAGTGGTCAATACATGGATTACTTTGATATTTTTTGAACATTCCCATGACACATGCAATGTCAAGCCTTATGTAGACATGAGCATAAATAAGGCTTCCAATAGCTAAAGCATATGGAATGTTTCTTATTTGACTTTTCTCTAAATCATTCCTAGGGCACTAGTTTAAATTAAACCTGTCACCCTTCACAATGGGTGCTATACTTGGTGAACAATCTTTGATCCAAAACCTCTCTAAAACTTTATTGATATAGGTTTCCTATGATAGTCCTAGAATTCATCTAGATCTATTCCTATGGATTTGAATGCTAATGACATAAGATGCCTTATCCATATCCTTCATGTCAAAATTCTTAGAGAGAAAATGTTTCACCTTGTATAGAAATTTACTATTATTGGTTGCAAGGAGGATATCATCCACATATAGAACAAAAAAACAAATTTTTCTCCCACTAACCTTTTGGTATATAGATTGATCCAATATTTTTTCTTCAAAACCAAATGAAGTGATGATATCATGGAATTTTAAGTACCATTGACCATAGGCCTATTTCAATCCATTTGATGTAATTCAAGATCAAAACGGGTGACCAATGCCACAATAACATGAAGGGAGTCCTTCTTAGATACAAGAGAAAAGGTCTTCTTGTAATCTATTCCCTCTTTCTAAGTGAACCCTTTAGTGAAAAGTTTGGCCTTATATCTTTCAATGTTTCCCAATGAGTCTTTCTTAGTCTTGAAGACCCATTTTCATCCAATGGCTTTTACACCATTAGGAAACTTTACAAGATTCTAGACTCCATTAGATAACATAGATTTCATATCATCTTTCATGGCATCATACCACAAGTTAGATTGCTTACAACTCATGGCTTGTGAAAACATTTTGGAATCATTTTTAGATTCTATGTTGTAGTTAGACTCCTGTAGATACACAATCTAGTCACTAGGAATCGCTAATTACCTTAATCTAGTAGATCTTCTTAATGTTGGTTCATCATTCTCTTCAGGATCTTGATGTTCAATAGGGTATTCAATAGGTTATGCTATCTATTGTTCAGTTGGATCTACTACTTATTAATCAGTAGTTTGTGGAACTTTAATGACTAGTTGTTGTTCATTATGCATTTGTGCTCTAGGGGTATTGTGCACAATAATTAGTCTATCATTTGAAGTAGCGGGTTAAGTGTCTGTATAGGCTATCTCAGGAACAATGTTCTGAGATCTACTACTCCTACTAATCAAGTCATTCTAAAAAAAAGTAGCATTCCTTGATTCCATAAACCTAGTAGTATGTGATGGGTAATAAAATCTATATCCCTTAGATCGTTCAACATATCCAACAAAATACCCAATTATGGTCCTTGGGTCTAACTTCTTTCTTGTGGATTATAGACTCTTACTTTAGATGAGGATCACCAAATGTGTATATGTCACAAACTCGGTTTCCATCCTTTCCATAATTCAAATGGTGTCTTTCAAATAACCTTGGTTGGAACTCAGTTTAATATATACACTACTATCTTGAGAGCTTTAGTCCACAAGGACTTAGAAATCTTGGAGCTACTAAGCATACTCTACACCATGTTCAATAATGTTTAGTTTCTTCTTTCTGCCACACCATTCTGGTCTGGAGAACTAGGCATAGGGTATTGGGCAACAATTCTATGCTCTTGAAGAAAGTTAGCAAATGGACTAGGTTCTTGTCCATCATTAGTATATCTACCATAGTATTTAGCACCACTATCAGATCTCACGAACTTTATTTTCTTATTGCATTGTTTCTCTACTTCAGCCTTAAACACCTTAAAGGCATCTAAAGCTTCAATCCTGTTATGAAGCAAGTAGAGATACATATATTGTGAGTAAGCATCAATAAAGGCAATGAAATACTTTTGACCATACGCATCAATATCTGGACTACAAATATTTGTATGTATGATATCTAATATGTCTAAAATCCTCTTGGCACCTTTCTTTGACATATTGACCTACTTTCCCTTTATGCAGTCCACACAAGTATCAAAGTCAAAAAAATCTATAGTACTAAGTACTCCATCATTTATTAATCTCTTAATTCTCTCAATAGAGATATGTCCTAATCTATGATGCCACAACATAGAGGATTCATCATTCATAACACAACTCTTAATGCTAGCATGAACATGCATAGAAGTATAAGAAGTTTCATTTTCTAAATTAATTTTGAAAAGACCATCTATCAATGTGTCATTTCCAATAACTTCATATCTATAATATAAACTAAATATAGTGTCTAAAAAATTAAAGGAAAATCTCAATGATACAAGCGTTGAAACAAAAATTAAATTCCTTGAAAAACTAGGAATATAAAATGTCTTTTCCAACTCTAAAACAAAATCATTGCTTAAAACTAATTTGCATGTTTCAACTACCTCCACGTGTGAGCGCATCTTATTACCTGAATAGATGCATGACTCACTTCCTACTAGCTTCCTTGGGTTTTTTAGCCCCTGCAAGGAATTGGTAACATGGATTGTAGAACGAAAATCAATCCACCCTGTGTCATGGCCAACATCAACCATATTAGATTCAAAACAAATAGGTGAGAGTCAAGTACCTTTCTTTTCAAGATATTTCTAATATTTAGAACAATCCTTCTTTATGTGCCTATTCTTTTTGTAGAAAAAACGTTTGGATTCCTCCTTAATATTAGCTTTTGTAGGTAAGTTGACCTTCCTCTTGTCTTTGGCTTATTCTTTATTCTTTCCTTATCTAGCTAATTGCACACTCTCTTTTGCTTCCATAGAAACTCTTCCCTCTTCTTGCACAACCATGCTCATTAGTTCATTAATTGACCATTTTTCCTTATGTGTGTTATAAGAAATATTAAAGGGTCCATACTATAGTGAAATTTTGTTTAAGATGTAGTGAAAAAGGAAAGATTTTGACATCTCAACCTCAAGTATTTTGAGTTGAGTCGCTATATCCCTCATTTGCATGATGTGCTCACGCACACCATGAATTTAAGTGAGCTTCATGGATGAGAACTTCATTATCAAGGTGCTAGAAAATGCCTTGTATGATGAGTCAAATTGTTCATCAATGGCCTTTAACAAAGTGTGCACATTGTCATATTGTTCTAGTGAACCACACATACCAGCTAAGATCTTGGTTTTTATGAACATGACAGAAAGGCGATCAAATTGCTCTCATTTTTCATAATTACCAATATCATTTGGATGGCTGATTGTTGTAATGGTACGTGGTTCATCCTTACAAATAGCATAATCAATGTTCATCCAACATAAATGAAGAATAATTCTCTCCTTCTACACCTTATAATTATCACCCTTTAATTCAAGAATGTTACATTTAAAATCAAAGTAGCTTACAAGTGTATAACTACATAATCAAACATTCTTATGTCATTAAATTTGAGGTTAAAATACCATAAGACATGTTTACCAACGTAAATCATGAAAAATATGAATCAAATGACATAAAATTACCTGTGGGCTAAATTTTAATTCAAATACATTCATATATCGTTACAATGAAACTATTAAATTATATTTCTTTTCGTAATTCCTATAAGTAAATTAAGAAAAAAAAGTTAACATATCATCTTAATTAATCATATTAAATACAATAGAATAGGCAACCCCAAATCTGGGTAGATTTGATTGTAGCACTTGTCGTTTTGTCTACCATTGATCTTTAACTCAGGATTCTGGTGCTTTACGGACAAATTATCGGTGTTGAGCCTATTCAAATGGATGTGGATCTTTCTTCATGCAAGGGTATGGATGAATCCTTAGCGGTTGCTACTTATTCACTTTAGGGAAGTTCTCCCAACTTAGAATCTTTGGATTTTCTTTTACCTAATGACATCTTTGAATCTGTTTCTCAAGATTTTTCTACACGCTTTATTTTTTTCCAAATAATGGGTTTTCTACCTCAATCATTAAGCATCAATTTTCATATTAAAAATATTTTACAAACCCATGGGATACAGGTCTTACATGCTCGATACTATGTTCATAATTTTTTCCTCATTGAACTTTCTAAGACTTCTCACATTGAGAAAGCTCTCTCTCTTTAGATTTTTCCTTCTCGTAATGCTACACTTATCGCCCAGGCTTGGAAATTTGATTTCCTTGTTAGGGACCTAGTCTCTAATATTATCCCTTGTTATGTAGAGCTGCCTAATCTTCTTAATCTTTTCATCTGTTGAGCGAGACATAGTTAGCTCCTTTGGTCAAGTTATCTTCGACCATGGAATTGAGGTTAACGGGGCTCACTTTCATCGCTATTGTATCAAACTTGACATTTCCCAAAAGAAAACCACTTTAACCTTAGGAGCTAGAGGTAAATTTTTTACTCAAAAGGTAGACTATTTTTATCTTTCCAACTCTTGTAGCTATTGCCATCATGCAGAGCATCACATTTCTACCTGTCCCTTTCTAGCTAAGAAAAAATCCCAAACCAATCCTCCCAAATCCATTCCTATAGTCACTCCTCAACCTAACCCACCACTTGATCACATTAAGTTTGGTCCTACTTCTAACAATGCTCCACACCTTTCTTTCTTGTCTACTCCCTCTAAGACAAGAGTCTCTCAATCTCATTCTCTTATTAAGGCTAGGTCCAAGGCACCAATCATCCAATCACAATCAATCAAAGATTCACTTTTACATGATGAGTTTGTAATGGTAGGGGGAAGGAAAAGGGCCAAAGCATCTAAAACCACTACTCCTCTTCCTCTCCTTTGCCCAAAACTAACCCAACTTTAACTGTTAATACATAAAACTCCTTTGCAATTCTTTCCACTACTATGATGACTGACATCCCTAACCCATATTCTTCTACTGCCCTATTACTCATAACATCTAGAGCTTCTCCATGAACCTCCTATCTTGGAATGTTCGAGGCCTAACTACTAGGCTTTATTGCAAATGAGCCAGCAACTTCCTCTCTAGTCTAAATCTCACTTTGGATTTTATCCTTCTTCAAGAAATCAAGATCTCAACTAACCAATTATCTCTTTCAGCCCATTGGTATCTCCCCCATTCTTCTATTCTCACTACTTCTCATGAGTGTGGCAAAGGTGGAGCAGCCATTCTTTTTCCAACCTATTGGAAAGACAAACTCTTATAACATGGGTTCAATTTAGGTCATAGAGTGGCCTAGGCTATTTTCTCCTCCTCACATGATCCCTTTGGAGTTTTTTCTATTTATGTTCCCAATGACTCTACCAAACAGGCCTGATTGTGGCATGAACTCACTCATAGCCTCCCGTCTATTCCTTGGATTTTTGGCAGTGATTTTAACATGATGAAATTATCTCATGATAAGCTTGGGGGTGTTTTCTCTCAATTTCCTCATCATGAATATCAAACATGGTTAAATTTTAAAAAACATTTCTATCTTTCGGATGGCATCGCATCCACTGCTAGTGGCTCTCTAAACAGCTTCACTTGGAACAATCTTCGTAAGGGGCAGTCTCACATTTATACTCAGTTAGATAGATATTATTTTTCCACTCTTTATTTTTGACAGACCCTTTCTACTACTAAAGTTCACTAACACGCAACATTATCTGATCATTTCCCCATTACTTTATCTATGCAGATCCATAATGACCACCAACGACGAAATTATCATCTCTTTAGGCTACATAGTCAATGTTTCTCTTCTCCTTCCGCCCAACAACTTCTTTCTAGCCTTTGGAAAATTGAACCTAGACCCTTAGGTCCAAAGGGTTGGATCCACTAGTGGCTTCGGACTACCAGTAGAGTTAGGAATCTCGCCCGTCATTATGGTAAGGAAGTTGCCTCTCATTCTCGGCAAGAGTACTCCAACATATGCTCTACCATTGAGCACCTTACGACCAAACTAATTGATGATCCCTTCAATAGTCACCTACAATAGGAGCTTGCCAGAGCCCGTATAGCCTTTCAACATTGGGAAGTATATAAGGCACAAGGTGCCTTGATTAAAAACCGACTCACTTGGCTAAACATTCAAGATGAGCACTGTAAGGAATTCTTTAAGTACCTTAACCGGTCCTCCCCTTCACCCTCTTTAGATAAACTCTCCATAAATGGATCCATTATCACTGACCAAAATAGTCTTTTCTCTTATCTTAAGGAACACTTTGAGGCCTTNGAGATCCTACTTGTATCTCCAATTGGTAACCTATCACCTTAATTAATGTGGTTTATAAAATTTGGGCTAAATGTTTGGCTTTGCGATTAAATAAAATCCTTGCTCTTATTATTTTCCCCTAGTAGACTGGCTTTGTCCCAGGAAGATACATATTAAATAACGTGGTGGCTGCTTGGGAAGGTCTTAAGTGGGTTGAGGACGAGGGTCAGGATATTCTCCTGATGAAGCTTGACTACGCTAAAGCCTATGATAATATTAAGTGGGACTTCATTATCCAAACCATGACTAAATTGGGTTTTGGCTCTAAGTTCATTCATATGGTAGAATTCTTATTTTGAGATGCTACTGGGGAATTGCGACTTCCTTCAGCATCACTTCTTCCTTTTCTATTCATAGGTCTGTTAGGCAAGGCTACCCTCTTGCTCCTTACCTCTTCATCATTGTTGCTAATTTTCTCTATCATCAAATCAACTTGGATATTCAAAATAATTTTTTATCTGGGGTTCATCTATCTTCTCCTCAACATCAGCTCCTCAATATGCATTTTGCTAATGACTCCTTTTTCCTTATTCAAAACAATGTTGTTGATGTGTAGCGTCTCTTGTCTCGAGTTGAGAAATATTTCTCCCTCTCTAGATCTATTATAAATTGGCATAAATCTTTAGTATATAGCATACTCAAGATCATGAAATCATTAAGCTTTTGGGAATCCCTTCTTGCTTTAGAGGCCCAACTTCAGAGCCCTAGGACGAAGTACGTTCTTGAATTCAAAGGAAAATTGAAAAATGGAAAACCAAACCCCTCACCCTCACCAGTAAGTATCTCATTTGTAAGTCTATTTGTTCCTCTACCCATGTTTATTATTCATCATGTTGGGCCCCTTCTCATTCTTCTTATGAAAATCTTGAATGATTATTTTGAGACTTCATGTGGTCGTCTAAAAATTCCCAAAAAGGCTTTCATCATGTTGCCTAGAATATAGTAACTCTTCCTAAGAACAAACGTGGATTGGGCCTTTTGAACTCCTTTAAGCAAGGTCTCACCCTTGTTGCTAAGTGGTTGGTTCAACACCTAGATGGCCCCAATATTATTGAGAATCTTATTCAGTTAAGACTTCAACAAGCATTCCCTAAGAATAAGTCCATCTAGAAAGGTATCCACCCAGTTAATTGGATCCTTTCTCCTCATGACATTATCATTCCTAGAACACATGTTTTCAAAAGCATTTGGAAGGCTTGGTAGGTCTTACATTCTCATGTGAATTGGAATAATGTTCATATCAATCCTACTCTCCTTTCTAAGATTTTCCCTTGGTGGCTATTCCTATCACCTACTCCTCTAGCCACCTCAAATGCCAGGACAGCCACCATTTGGTTTCAAAAGGGAGTTGTTTCCCTTAGATGTCTTCATCTCACCAATCAGTGGATTACTTGGGATATGTTCAAAAACTTATATGAGGCTTCCAGAACTATGCACCACTGCCTTGATAGACTTTATCACTTCATTCATCAGTACTTACATTTGGATGCTTCAGTTCCTAGTCTCTTCCATGGTCTTCAATGGATTAATGGATCAAACCTTCTACCCTATAAACCATATATGCCTTTTCAGATGTTGCATGATTCCTCTATGATTGTTAATCGCTACAATAGATCATGGCGCAAAGAAGAGTCTAAACAGTTTTGGCTCTTCCTCTTCTCTCGAGTTTGAAGCCTTTCAACTCTTCCAAAAATTAAACAATTTCTTTGGTGTCTCCTTCATCAAGGCCTACCTATCAGTAAACGTTGTGAATACCTTGGGATTCCAAACCCTAATTACCCTCTCTGTGGAGGTCCTAATGATTTTTTCCACATTTTTTGGCATTGCCCTTTCGCTCAGTATTCATGGGAGTGGGTTTTTAAAGTTTTCCCTTTGTGTAAGTTTTCCCATGAGGTTATCTTGTTTGGCTTTCTTGCCACCCCATCTACTAACCTTCAGTTTCTTTGGGAAGTTATTAGGCCCCTCGTTCTTTACTATATATGGAAGCACAGATGCACTACTCTTTTCAAGAACATTGATTCATCTAACTCTAACCATTTAACTAATATGGAAAAATTTCAAATTCTTCGCCTTGTGCATTTCCAAATTATATCTCACACTTCTAAGTTGAATTTGGATACTAATCAATTGTTTTATTATTTGCAGCCTTGGAGTAGATACACCAATTCGTGCACTCTTCCCCATCTCGATTTGCTACATTCGAGTGTCTCATCATAATTTTGAGCATTTTTGGCTCTCTATTGTTCCCCTTGTCTTATTAACTCACAGTTCTTAGTGATTCCTAGCATGAGGTTACTCTTTGGAATGTACTCCCACACCATGTGTAGGTTTATGTTTCAAGATGTTTTCATTCAACATCTACATTTG
>MNCI01032739.1:24505-47883 GCA_015680685.1 Gnetum montanum | reverse complement strand
ACATATACAAAAATATGCATAAAAATGATAAATTACCAAATTCAACATGGTATAAACATAATTTTATCAAAAATATTAAATGACTTGATGCATATAACCAACTTTCATAGGACACTAGCAAAGTTATCTTTTGACTTCTAATACTTCGTAGTCACAATACCTTTGGACTATGACGGGTGGGAAAAGGAAACATTGGGTTAAAATAGTACTTTTTTTTAAGAAAAAGAAATACAAAAGAGATAAGTTCTTGTCAGCTGAGTTCAAAAAATTCAATACAATGAATATATCAGGATGTGACAAAAGATTTTATCATAAATATTCGTCATAAGCATGGACATTGGATAGTAATGACAATTGTTTATTCAAATTGAGGAGAAGGCCCAATGTAGCTAGACTGTTATTGTTGCTACTCAACATAAGAAGACTGGGCACAACAACATAGGTAATGGGCATAGCAACACAGGTCATTCAACATTAAATGCTCATGGATTCCCATACATGAAACATAACATAAATACATACTTAAATATTCCATGAGTTAGTGAAGTGGATGATTGATGAGTAGCAAGGTACCCCTACATCCAACCATACAAATCACTAAGGCATTACGTGTGATCTAGTCAAATTTTGTGGACCTATAGTTATCTTGTACACAAGTTTCTCTAGGAAGTGAAACAATCTTGAGAACATTCGTTGTCTTTCCAACTACAATTGTGAGGCTCAAGGGTATAATTTAAGTGTAATTGAGATATATGAATTTTTTTCATTTTATATTTTATGGATGTAATCACCTACAACAAGAATAAAGGCAGAGTAGATTGAAAACTAATGTCTATTGCCTAGCTAGCCTAACATAAGTAACCATCCCACTTTCTTGAACATGTCTTGAACACATATAGCACTATTGGGCTACCAAATATTAAGCATTCCTGGGTTCCAAGTACTATATGAATGTTGGAAGTGGCTATGCTCATGTTCATTAACTGTTGGAAATAAATTGCTTCATCAAATGCATTAAAGTAAGGAACGAGAGAGTAAATTTTATTAAAGAAAATATTAATCTATTCTCAGTGCTACAAGGATTGTCAAATGAGCTCATTCACACTACTATGCTTAAGTACATCAAAGCTCGAACAAAGAATCATAGATCCATAGACTTCTTCTACGGACACTAAAAAAATATTCTAACTTTGAGAAAAATAAATGGTAAGAGCTTCACTACTCTACTTGAAAACTAAATTGAAATATGACTCAAGATGGAAGCCCAAGTGTAGTATTTATAGACCCAGGGTAGATGCTTCGACATCACTTATGAGAAGTTGCATCAAGACCTCGACATTATGTATGTTATGTTGGGGCTTTGACATCAAATACCCAATGTTAGGGCCAAAAAAAAACATATTTCATCATACCCTCACAACTAAATGAAAACTCATCCTCAAGTGAAGAAGAGGAGGAACAAGTTGTTTACAACATAACATATTGGCTAGGTATGGAATTATTAACTCTCATACAAACTGACTTAGATGAGATAGGCATATAGAATTTGAGTGTCCAAGTGTAAATAATTATAGTTTTTTTATAAAATTTGGTGTTCTTGAGAAGAGGTGTGAAGCCCTAGAGAATATTAACATCCAACACCTCTTGGTAGTAGAAGTATGAGAGAGAGAGAAGAGATCCCATGATCACAAATAGTTCTCATTATGTGGTCTTGTTGCCTCATCCTTGGTAAAGATAGTCCCACTTCCAGTCCATGCTTCACATTGTAATCACAATAGAATAATGAATTAGTATGCAATGTGTAACACATAACTATTACATGCTTGTCTCATCAATGGTTACACTTGGCTAGGTTGTGATTATGGTTGATTGGTTCTTTGAGTAGTGTTAGTAGGAAGGCTAATAGATAGGGTTAATTAAATTAAGAAATCCATGAAATTTAAAAAATTTCAATACAAGGAAATATTTGAAGAGGGTATAAGAATTCACAACAATAAAAAGAAAAGCACACTAAAAATTGTTGTGAAGATGTGTGCAACTGGATGTCATTGATGGGGTCGATAGAAAGAATTTGATTGTAAGAGTATCTAAGGACAAAGAACTTAACTAACCCAACCAAAATATATGCAAGTGGGTCCTCCCCAAAGCAAGCACAAGCCTTTTATGCCCTTTCATAACTTCATACCATGGAGTTCGTAGGCTCTGTGGATGATTAATGGTTATAGAAGTTAAGTACAAAAACCTGAAAGTAACTAACTAAGAATTCTAACACATCAAACTAGGACATTGAACTAAAATATGAAAACAGTAGTGAGGTGGAGCATGGAAAGAATATATGGATGAAAGAGAGTGAAATGAAGTTCCTAATTACGATCACATGACGTCCCTTATGGATTATGTGCTTAAATGACTTGATAGGATCCATCCTTAGTCCAAACCAAAACTAGCCACTTTTAGTGACTTTGAATTGATATTATAGGATTAATCCATCTCCTAAGACACAAGAGTTCTCCCAAAGAACAACTAGAATTCCTTATTAGAGAAGAAGTAGGAAGTGAGGAAGGGCCTTAGTTAAAGGAGATGAATTCCATAACCAGTGCTTGTAGCCCATTTATTTGGTCTAAAGCGTGTGCTTTGAATTTTTATTTTTTTTTTGAAATGGGAACCACACCATGCAAAGACACATGCATTTATTTTGTCCAAGGGGTGTGCTTTGAATCCTCATATTTTTTCTTCTGATGAGAACCACACCATGTAAGGACTTATTCAACTTCTTTTATTGATTGGCATAGAATGGTAAGAAATTCATGAAAACACACATTCACCTAGGCAAATAGAAAAGCACAAAGAATACCAAATCCCCTTGAAGCCACACCCTATTCAAACCTTTGAATCCTTTCCAATTCCAAAAACTACCAAAGTCACAAATTTATTAAAGTTTTATTAATGAAAAAAGGAATTACATGTTTCCAAAATAAGGAAAACCATAGAGAGTGTGGATGGATGGATGTTATGGACTCACTACTTATTACATGAAAAGAAGCCATGCCCTAATTATTCGTAATGAAATTCAAAGTTAGAAACCAGACACTAACAATCAAATAACAAAAATTGTACATACCACCATCAAGTAATGCATTACTAATGTACCTAGCACTTATTAACAAAAAGTTAGAAAATCATACCAAATAAAAGAAAATATAAAAAAAGTGTAAAATATTCAAGAAATAGAAAATGTATGAATGATGGTGTAAAAAAAATTAGAAAATATTAATAACATAAAAAAAAGGATGTAAAATAAAGAATGTGTAAAAAAAAAGTTGTAAAAGAAAAACATGTAAAACAAAGAAAGTTTGAAAAACTGAGGAGCTACTTAAATGATTAGCATGGTTGGCCATTTACCCCATGAATAAGTTGAAAGGAGGATATATAAAATATGGAGTGTGGTTGTCCATTTGATATGGTTGTTGTTTTGTTGGCTGGCATATGCTCATGGAAAGGTTTGATTTTTTGAATGTTGACCAATTGTTTCTTGTTTGGACTCTTAGGTTTATAGATCATCATGGTCCCAGAAGGAAAACTCTTGTAAGTAATGTAAGGTTCTTCTCATAACATTTGAAACTTAGTTCATTGAGGTACATATGTGGGATTCTAGTAAAGAACCTTTTTCCCAGTTGAAATTTAACTCTTCTAATTTTTAGGTCATGACACATTTTGTTATAGGCCTTGTGCAACTTGTTAGATGATAGGGCTACTAATCGATTTTCATCTAGCAGGTTGAGATTCATGAGTCTTTCTTTTTTGGCTAGACTTAAGTCAAGGTCAAGCTCACAAGTTGTTGAAAGTGTATGGATTTTAGATTGAATAGAAAGTGTTGGTAGTTTACCATACACAAGCTCATAGGGAGAGTAGCCTAAAGGAAGTTTCCAAGTTGAGTGGTAGGCCCAAAGGACATCATTCAGTTTTTGTGTTCCAATCCTTCCTATACCTACTAACAATTCTTGTTCATATCCTTGTAATTTCCCTATTCATAACCTCAACTTGACCATTAGCTTGGTGATGGCAAGGTGTTGTGAGTTTATGTTCAACCCCCAAATGTTTCATGAGTTTCCAAAAATTAGTGCCTATAAAATGAATTCCATTATTAAAAATTAATGCATGTGGCAAATCAAATCTATTTATAACATTTTTTATATAAATCGAGTAGTAGTAGAGGATGTATATTCGATGATGGTTATTGCTTTTGCCCATTTTGTACAATAGTCAATAGTGACTATGATGTACACCTTACCATTTGACATGGGCATGATGGGATCCATGAAGCTAATGCCCCAAATGTCAAATGGTTCTAATGGTTGAATCCATTATTGAGGTTCCTCCATTCGAGTAGTTATTCCACCATCTCATTGGCATCATTTAGAAGAGTAGATGAAATGGTAAGCATCCTTGAAGAGTGTTGACCAGTAGTACCCTACCATCAGTATTTTAATGGCCATGTGTCTCCTAGCATAGCATCCTCCACAAGGACCTTCATGAGCATCTTGGAGAATGTGAAATTGATTAGCATTAGGGACACACCAATGAACTAGGCCATTGGCACACACCTTATAGAGGTGTCCAATGATCTCCATAAAGTGCTTTACCTGGTGAAGAAACTATTATTTCTTTCAGTGGTCCAACCCTTATGGCATCTTCTAAGTGAGAAGATAGGTGAGAATATTATCATCACATTTTAGCTCATTAGGCATCTATTTAATTATAGCCTTAAAAAAGAGGAGTTCATTAAGAAATGTATTAGATAATGGGATTTCTTACTCTTTGTTATCCCATCAAAATTTAGAGAAGTAATCAGTGACCACATTCTCAATATCCTTTCAATCTACCATTCTAAGATCAAATTCTTGCAAGATCACCAGCCACCAAATGACACAGGGGCTTATCGTTGGCTTCTTCATTAGGAAGTAGATGGCATTGTGATCAATGTGCACAAGCACCTTATATATAAGTACATAGTGCCTAAATTTTTCCAGAGTAAACACCAAAACTATCAATTCTTTCTTTGTGGTGGTGTAATTCAATTATGCACCCATAATTATTTAGCTAGTGTAGTGGATGTAGTATGGATGTTTCTTGTCATCTAACTACATCAACATAGCTCCCAAGTCATAATTTAATACATTTTTTATGATATGAAATGTATGGACTAGTCAGGTGCTTGTAGAATTGGAGTTTCGATAACCCTTTCTTTCAGTTCTTGAAATGCTTTTTGACATTCTGGGGTCCAGACAAAAGGAACTTCTTTCTTTGTTAGCTTGACCAACAATTTTGTGATCTTAGAGAAATTATCTATGAATTGTCAGTAGTAGCTAGTGTGTCCAAGAAATGACTGAACATATTTAACTATTTCTAGATGGTGGATTATTCCTTGGATGACCTTTATTTTTTCAAGGTTCATCTCAATTCTTGCTTGTGAGATTTTATGCCCCAATACAATGCCCACCTTGACCATGAGGTGACCTTTTTGCAAATTGAACTACAAGTTGGTTTCAACACACTATTTCAACACTTGATCAAGGTGGTCTAGGGCTTGCTCAAATGTAGCTCCATTGGTGGAGAAGTCATTCATGAAGACTTCCATGCCACTACCAATCTGCTATTGCCATATTCAGTAGCCTAAAATCGATGTACACCTACCACTTGCCACCTTTCTTTGACACAATTACAAGTGGGATAACCCACTCAATATCTGAAATGGGATAAATAAACCCTACCTTGAGGAGTTGCTCAATTTCCTCTTTGATTATTTTCTTCAATTTTAGATTCAACCACCTCTATGGTTGTCATTTTGGCTTCATGGCTAGGTTAGTGTAAATGCAATGCTGGACTATCCTAGGATTGATCCATATGAGTTTAGGATATGACCAAGAAAAAGTTGTTGACCATATTTCAACTACCTTCAACAACATCTTTTTTTATTTTGGAGCAATTTTTTCATTGATTATAACCAGCTTCCCATTTTTCAAAAATACCTATTCCATTCTAGCTAGTAAAATTTTTAGCTTAAGGGGCTCTTGCTTAAATTAGGAATTTCTAACTCTTCCTAGTGGTATCATCATTTGTATCTTCGAAGAGTTGGTGATGAACTTGCTCAAGTTCATCCATGCTCATGAAATACTCACATGTTAGGTTCTTAACTGGTTCCATTCAAAGTGTGCTACTTTTTGAATCAAAAATCAACCATTGGGTGCCCTCCTATTTTGTGGCTACTACATATAGACACCTTTGAATTTCTACTTTTGGTGCCCAGTGCTTGCATGTAGAGATAGATGCTTACTTTATGACCCAAATTTTTTGCATACAATTGCACCCTATATTGCTATACATGATGCATGGAACTCTCTTCTTTTTAATATTTCCAAATATATTTTCTTTAGATATCTCCAGGGAAGGATCTTTGATGCCCATTCTTGCATTGATAGTTCTTAGCCATGCCCTTTCCATAATGATTGGGAAGTCCCCTTTGTAGTTCTCCACTTTGATTACCAAAAAATCAATAGGATAAGACCACCCACAGATAGTGTTCACAATGTATTCTATCAGTTTCAATGGAACAATGATGGACTACTTTACCAATTCTAGTCATATGTTGCTCTTCTTAAGAGGAGGCAGGTTCCAAGCAATGTACATCTCATGAGAAATCAGATTAAAACTAGAAATTGAATTGAGAAGAGCATTGCATGGTTCATTCCTATCAATTTGCAAATAAATTAGAGGACTTCTAGGATTATCTAACTTCGTAGGAAGGTTTCCTCCATGGATCCAATCAGACATAGTATGAGTAAGCATTACAGCATGGATTCCTGGTAGAGTTTGGTTTGAAGGAGGACCAAAGGAATTTGATATGGATGAAGAGGCAAGGACAAGGTTGTCAACCATAGGTGTAGGTAAGAGCTTAGGTGGACTACAAGGTTAAAAGAAAGGTCTTTTCTTTGATCGAGCATTTGACCCCTCAAAGAAAAGCATTTTTGCATCAAGGAATTGTATTGGCCAATGGTGGCATCCAAAGGTTCATATGTTCCTTGTTTCTAACCTTAAATTTTCTTCCTTAAGTTGGACAATCTAGAGTATGTTTGATACTTATCATTGAATAACTCAAGCATGGTACTCCATTTTCTAATAAATTCTAGTTCTAAGGACTAGTACTAGTTCTCTACTTCTTTGATGAGTGTCCTTGAGAACAACTTCAATTTCTACCACTCATTCTCTATGTTTAGCAAGGCACATGCATCTTGGAAAGCTTGAAGATGATTTTGTGGATCAAAGTTATATCCCCTTTAAAATCAAGAAATATTATTCATGTTTAACTATTTGATCTAACTTTTTTTCACATGACTTTTTGGGATTCTAATTACCTCTGTGATGTTAAGCATACTTTGAACAGCAAATAGAGGCTCATCGAGGCCTTGATCAAGGTGCCTACAATACCTTCTACTACCCCTTAATTCATGGTGATGTACCTCTCTTGAATTTCTATGTTCTTGATTTTTCTTTTCTAGATGGTCCTCTTGATTATTGTGGTTTTGTCGATTATTGTGCTCATTTCGATCACCTCCATCATGATCTCGCCTTCTATGGTCACGATCGAAGCTAGAAGAAAAAGAAGAAAATGATGAAGAAGGAAAAGAGAAAGGAGAACCAACACTATCATAGCGCCTACTAATACCTCTTCAATTATTGCTACCATGATCATGATCTTGCTTCTTCACTACATCCTTATGTTGACTTGCCCCTCTAGATCCTTCTTTGTTATTGGATATCTTATTACCAGAATCAGGATTGTGAATTGTGGAGTGTAGATTCTAGTTTTGACCTCCATCATCGAAATCAAAGAGAGGAGCATCATTGTATGGAAAACCTCTAGAGAAGGGTTCTCCACTAGCCTATTGGTACAAGAGAAATGGAGAATTTTTAACCCCTTTTCCCTTAAAAAATTCATAGCGCAATTCTAGCTACTGATCCTGTAGGCATTGTGCTTCAATGGGATGATAATCCCTAACATCAACATCTTCCACATTAGGCTTCCCATGGCAATCTTGAAGACCACATCGTGTAAGCATTTGATAGAGCATTGTAGGATTAGCATGATCAGGTGGCAACACAATGTTGCCCTCCATGTCACGCCACCACAGTTGTTCATCCTAGTGTAGGATAAAGGTGAAGTTTGGCACATACTCATTGGGGTGATTATAGATAATTTAATACTATTGAGGCTTTGTCAAACAAACATTATCAGCCTTGGGTGAAGAAGCGCTCCTTTCAAAAGAAGACATTTTTTGTTAATGAAACAAAAATCATAGTGTGCTCTAAGAATTTAATGTAGTAATTTTGAAATAAGATATGACTCAAGTTCATTCCAATAATTTAAATACTTTCACTAGGTCATACATAGCACACAAAACAACAAAAAGGTCCTCATCAACAACACCAATGATAAGTAGTGAGGTACTCCTACACATAACCATATGAATCACTAAGGCATTATGTGTGATCCAGTCAAATTCCATGGACCTATAGTTATCTCATACACTAGTTTCTCTAGGAAGTGAAATGATGTTGAAAACATTTATTGTGTTCCCAACTACACTTGTGAGGCTCAAGGATATAGTTTAAGTGTAATTGAGGTATATGAATTTTTTTCATTTTATAGTTTATGGATGTAATTGCCTACAACAAGAAGAAAGGTACAATAGATTGAAAACTAATGTCTATTACCTAGCTAGCCTAACACAAGTAACTGCCCCACTTTCCTGAACACATATTGAACACATATAGCACTGTTGGGCTACTAAACATTAAGTGCTGCTAGGTTACCAAGTACTATATGAATGCTGGAAGTGGTCATGCTCATGTTCATTAACTACTAAAAATACATTGCTTAATCAAATACATTAAAGTAAGGAACAAGAGAGTAAAATGCATTAAAGAAAATATTAATCTATTCTCAGTGCTATACGGATTGTCAAAAGAGCTCATTTTATTCCCATCACATTGTTGCGCTTAGGTACATTAGTGCTTGAATAAAGAACCATACACACTTAGACTCCTTCTATGAGCACTCAGAAAATATTCTAACTCTGAGGAAAAGAAATGACAAGATCTTTGCTACTCTACTTAAAAACTAAACTAAAAACTAACTCAAAATGGGAGCCCAGGCACAATATTTATAGGCCCAGGTTAGATGTTGCGATGTCACTTACGTGATGTCACATCAAAACCCCCTAACATCATGTACACAATGTCACAACTTTCACATTGGGTACTTGACATTGGGGCCAACAATAAACGTGTTTCATCAATAAAAAATCCATAATTCAATTTAATTCAATCTTATTCATATTCAACAATTGAACTCTAATCAAAAGTTAATATAGACAATTGCACCATAGTCAAAAATGGCATCAAGACAAGGATCTAATGCTCTTATACCAAATGTAAGAAAATATTTGTGTAGAAAAACCAAATTGCATAAGTAATCAAATTATAGAATGTGGAAGCAAATGGAACAAACCTCCAGCCATTCATGCCTTTGATTAATCTTGTTTAGATTCTTCTTTCACATCGGTGCTTTGCAACAATGATGTATGCAACCTCCAAGCATTTGTGAAAGGAACTTGAACTGCAATCAAGAACAAAGTTATAGGCCATGGAATCAGTTACCATGAGAGAAAATTTGAAAAATAAGAGACCCAAAACCCCATCTAGATGTGGATGGCACCCCAGTGCCAACACAAAAACACGTTATGCCAACGCATATAAGAATCAACAAATATGGAGGCTGCTTCAATGTGTAAATGCATGTTACATTAAAATCCATAAGTGTTGTTGCTTATATTATACATTGTTGTAGTAACTGCATGTGCATTGTAAAAGTAGGGATTAAAATCCATGAGCCTTTTTATTTATATTTATACATCGCTTTAGTAAGTGCATGCACCATGCAGTGGAAAGGTAGTAGGGAACCAAGGATCAATATTCGTAAGGCTTTTTGGTTACCATGAAAATTGCATGGCAGCCAATAAAGGATGAGAATTTCATGGGCCTTTTTTATTATATTATACTTATTTTTGTAAAATTCTAGTGTGTAGGAATGTAGGATTAAGATCTAAGTAACAAATCTTTTTTACAAGATCTAAGTAACAAATGTAGGATATCAATATAATTTCATACAATATTAAAAATTGAGAAAAAAAGAATTGAACCTAAACTCAATCTTAGAAACAATCTTACCTACTACAAGGGATTGCATGAAGGAAACCAATTATTATAATGACCATGTACCTGCCTGATCTTATCTCTTAAGCATCACCTTATTCATAAGGCTTACTGGCTCCGTTAAGAGATAAGATCAATTTATTCATAATGTGAATCCATATGAATTTTTTTCCATCACGTCTACTACCAATATTATAAGATTATCTTAAATAATTAAGAGAACTTATAGATGCATTCTCACCACTTGCTACTTTAGTAGAAAATTACTAGTGGGTTTAAATGCGAGTAACCAACTACCAAAAACCACTCTGTTACTCATGTTTTAGCGGCCAACCTTAAAGGCTTGTCTCAGGCATATATGTACCACCTGTATTCGTAAATGATAAATAATGCAGTGTCTGTTACGTTATATCAAGGAGGAGCCCTAGTTTCGTACTTTCCTGAAACGCAGAGAGACATATGTCATGAGGTATTTCAGATATTTCATGAGGAAACGAGTCTTTAGATAATAAAATATATTCGAACACGTTGGAAATTTGAATTTTTCGCATTTCATCATGCTTTTCTTTTTCATGTGTTTTCTTTTCGTCATGTTCAATTATTTTTATTTTAATTAAAACGTTAATCTACATTTACATAGCAATGCTCTAATACGTAAATATATGTAATAATTTTCTTTATCCAGTAGCAAATGATTTCTGACCATTAAAATCCTTTTAAAATAATAAAAGCTTTTTCATAACTACTAATTCTTGTATAGCATTATGGCTTATACGTTGAAGTACATCATCAAACATGACCTTCTTCCCTAGTGCATTTCTTTCAATAACAAAAATAATAATTGAAACTAAGTTTTTTTTTTTACGTTCATGATTATTTTGGACTTAGATTCATCCTATTAATTCTTTTAGGTTTACATTCATTGAGACCCTTCTAGAACAATGAGGTGTTACCCTAGCACTAAGACTCTTGATTTAGAAGCTCTAACTTATGGGTTTGATTTTGGTAGATAATGTTGAGTTATAAAACTTTAATTATACTATATATATCTTGGAGCTGTACCTATGTTTCAATTATTTTGGTTATTGAGACCCTCCTAAATCTATTAGATAAATCATTTTTAAAATTCTTTTTAGTACTACGAATTACAATTGAATATGTAACCTATGATTTCAAGGCCAACCAAATTGTGGCTCTACAAAATGATTCTATAAGCTAACTGTTTAAGTGTACTTACTCTATGATCGACATTAGCTGGCTAGGGGTCAAAAAAAAGCTTCGCACAATTGTAATGTGGGAAGTTATAGAAGTATGAGATTAGATTTACAAATAAAATTCCATGTGTCAAGTTAGTTGAACAAGAGAATCTTGTTTTAAGGAATCAACATGTAGCTCTTGTAATTATCTTTGAAGAGAAGGTGAGCTTTGTGGAATTTAAAAAAAAAAAAAAAGAGGAAAGATTCTATAATTAAGCTTCAAAATGATTCTACAAGCCATGTTAGTTCTTAGTATTTAATAGATTCGTCGAACCAAAAGTTAGTTCTACAAAAAAACAACTAAACTAGTTATGCAATATACATTGAAAGCTCTTAATAGATACTAAGTGCTCATATATGCTTTTCCACATTAGCTATTTTGAAAAAAGGATTTGTAGAAATGATATTTAGTTCTACAAATGGTTCTATAAGCCAAATCATCATTGAATCATAAAGTGTGAAAAGAAGCAACACTCATAGAACCACAATTCAACTCTATAAATAATTTCACTTTTACTTTTGCCAAGATAGCATTTCAAACAAGGTTATATTTCAATAAGAGAAAGGTAAAGTAATGTGGTTTGTAAAATCAAGAATCAACTTCATGAAAAGTTTTTAAATTGGTTTTGTAAACCACATTAGCTTTTATAATGTGGACTTGTAAAACCAAAACCAAACTCACTTTTGGCTCTACCACTTCAACTCTTGAAAAGTCATTAAATTTGTAGAGATAAATAAATCAGTTTCAAAAACCAGTTTTATAGAAACCTTACTAAAAGACTACAAAAATTTGCATGCTATAATCAATCTTCATCATGTAGCTTTCACCCTATGAAACCCCAAGAAAACCTTCATTGTAAATGTGAAAATTCTAACCCATAGTGGGCAATTTCACATACTTTGTACTTTTGGGGCTGAAAAATGCCTCATAAGTGGTCAAAGCCTCATTCCCCAAGTGGAAAAAGTCACTTAGTGTCTATATTTGGTCTTTGGAATGTCAAAAATGCCTTTTGGAATGCCAAAAAAGGAAATTTGATGGGTTTTATGGGGGGTATACATTTTTTACACTAGAAACACATGCATGGGGTAGATCTCACAAAACCATTTGTACACATTTCTCAAAATTGTTCTCTATTTTCTTTCTCAATAAAGTTTTAAGTTTTGATTTTTTTGTATGAAATATTTTTTTTTATCATCTATGCATTATTTCAAATTTGTTATCAATTTTGCATTCCTTTTCTTGTTTTTTATTTCCAAGTTTTACATTTCATAAGTCCTTGGTTGATTAGCTAGCCTAGCTAGGGCACCTTGAATCCCATTTTTTCCTATAGATGCTCTAAGGATTTGTAATTCAGGAACTACTATATTGAGGATCCTTGGTTTTTTTCTAGTGACTAAAGTTTTTGGTCGCAATAGTTTTTCTTGGTGCTAGAAGGAGGACCTTTACCTAAATTCTATAACCAGATCAATTCTTTTCATTCCCATTTGCAATATTTTCCTTGATTATTGTAGCCAAAAACTTTGAAGAATCAACATTGGTCTTTCTGCCCTAAGACCAAAACTATAGCATGGAAGTTGTTAGTGGTTGGGTTTTGTCTTTTCATAGCATTTGCTGTGAATTTTACAGCCTAAAGCCAGCATTGATATATTCCCCTTTAACACCCCCCCCCCCCCAACACAATTATTTTTTTAACTTTTTACTAACAAAACATTTTTGCTCTAGTTTCCAAAAGTGGGTGGTTCAACTCTTCCATGAGTTGTCTTTCCCACCACTTTTCCAAGCTGAGCAAATTGGTAGTTAGCTAAAACTAGTTATAGTGGAAAAACACCAACTTTCCAATTTGGTTTTCAGCCTTCTCCCCATCAACATTAAGGTAGGAGGTGTGAAATTCTCACCACCCCCACCCCCCTCCCTGCTTTCCTCCTTTTTCCACAACTAGCATGGAAAAATTTGGAAGGCTAGTGTTGGTGAGGCTTGAAACCAATTTAATGATTAAATTTGCTTTTATTGTAAGTTGAAAGCCATTTTCTTGTTTTTTTTTTCCAAAACTCCCAATGAGTCCAACATTGCTTTTACCCCCTGTAGCAGAAACCTTAGCATGGAAGCTACAAGTGGTTTAGGTGCTGAGATTTCTCAACATCTGTTGTAAATTTCTAGAGCAAAGCCAGTGTGGAAGACTTAATAACCATTTAATTTTTACTACGACATTTTTTGCCACTAAACTAACATTTGTTTCCAAACTAGCCAAGCCTACTTTTCTTTCCTTTGTGGTAAAAGTTGGTAGCCTGCCAAAACCATCTTTGGAAACTACCAAGTTTCCATTTTGGTCTTTCAACTTCCTTCCTTCCATCTTTGGAACCTAACCTTTCTCCAATCTTGAAATTAAAAAGTGTGAGATTTCCACTATCTCATGCCCCTTTTCCCTTTTTCATAGCCAACAAAGAGGTAGTTGGGAGGCCAACTCCGGTGAGGTTTGAAACCAACATTTCCAAAATTTCATTTGTAGTAAAGGGGTAAAACCCCCCTTGTTACCCACTTACTAATTATAGTAAGTACCTCCTTTTTTTTATTTTATTTTCTTTAAGAGTCTTTGAATTCCATTCACTGGAATTTACTCATATAGCCTATTTTTAAGCCATTCTCAGCACTATAGCCATGTCTTTCCAAAAGTCCACAAAATTGCCTTTCATCCTCACTATTGAAGATCATGGCCAACAAGCCATAAGGGTGTCCAATCCTAAAGATCCTACCATCATTGAGTGTAGGTAATCTTTGAGGGTTAGATGGGATAGTCCTGATTTTGTAGCCATAAATGAAAATCATTATAACTTTACTTATGCAAAAAAATATAGGTAGGCATGCTAATTCCATGAATTAATGCCAAAGCCAAAAGGGAGTTTGAGCTCATACATAGGAGTGGGATAGAGTACAACCCTTCCTCATATGATGAAATTCCCCTTAATGACATCTATTCTAGCATCCTATCCCAATTAATTACCATGGAAGAGCAAGATTATAAGCCTAGCTTTGAGGGACAACAGGAAGGGGAGGATGAATTTAAGGTAGAATTCGAACCTGAAAACATCCTAGGAGGATTGTTTTAACAAACATTCTCCAAGGTCACAACACCTTCCTCTAATGCTTTTGTTTTCTCCATGGGCATGGTGCCACCATCTTCCACTCCTTCCTACCCTACTACAATAGATCCCATGCTAGTTATCACCACACATCACACTTAGCCAATGCCACAAACAACCAACTATAGCACATCAATGTCATTTACAACATATTCTTAATACATAAAATCATCAACGATTGTTTTTACCATCACAAATCCATTAACTACTCATGTGGAGTCCACCATAGGATTCCAAGCAACACAGGGGTAATATACCCCATTTGTCCTATTTATGCCTCAAGTATTGGCATAAACATGTTTTCCTTTGTTTGGCCCACAAGCCACAACCATAATGGAACCTCTTCCTTCTATCATGCAATCCATAATGAGGCCACAAACCTCGCAATAGACACCACAACCTTATGTACAAACCTTAAAACCTATGGGGCCACCACAAGGCTTGGATCAAGCCTTCTTAATGATCCAAGACCTAATGGAGAAGTTGAAGAGGCTTAAAGCCTATACCACACAAACTATCAAGATTATTTGCTTCTACTAGGCCGATTCCATAAGTCCTATAGTTCCACCCTTGACACTTCCTCCTAGTATTCCCATTCCCCAATTTAGAAAATATAATAAAGAAGGTGACCCTAATGCTCACCTTATTACCTTTCAATCTAAATGTTTACTCTTGTAGCCATGGCCTCATACCATCATGAAGATTTTCCCTATCTTTGATTGGAGAAGAACTTGATTGGTATCATGCATTACCGAGAGGGTCTACATTCTCTTTGGTGGACTTAGTAGCCTAGTTTTTTAACCACTTCAAGTATAACTTGAAACTTGATACAATGCTTGAACAACTCATGAAGGTCAAGCAGGAATCCTTAGAACCCATACATAAATTTATTCATTAGTGGAATGGGTTGCTATATGAAATATCAGAGCCCATAGCCAAAGCCTTCTTATTAGCCATATTCAAGAGAGTATTTAATGACTTCATCAAGTCCACACTCTACTACCTTGATTCAAGGTATCTTAGCCAAGTGTTCTTGCAAACTAAAAATATAGAGGATGTCATGGAGGCTAGTCATGATCCAACCTATATAGCATATAAAAACCAACATACTTGAAGAGACAAAGAAAATACAAACAAAACAACACTACCATAGCAACTGTATCCAAGGAGACAGAGACCACGAACCAAGGGTCGAAGGTTAATCCACCCAAGGCCCTTACCAATGACCACAATAGCCAACCATCAACTTCTAATACCATTCCATAAACAAGAAATAGACCTAACTTCCAAAGGAAAAATAAGTCCAAATACACTACATTGCCATTAAGACCATCTGATTTTCTAGACCAACTATTAAGAAGTGGATGAATGAAACACAAAAAAATGATCAAAGCTACTTGAAAGAAACATGAGCGACTGTGAAATAACCAAAGATCCCACTCAAGCAATGAAGGATGATCTCTAGTTACATAGATACTTCAAGCTAGAATGCTTTTGACATTATCATCAATTGCCTGGTCATGATACAATCTTCTACCTTACATTGAAGGATGACCTATAAAGGATGATAGATAGGGAAAACCTGGTCTTAGATGCTTCTAACCTAGTTTGGTCACAAAACTAGTGGATGTAAGTCTATAAAGACCCATTGAATGCTAATGATAGCCCCTATGTTATTTCAGCATTCAACATTGATGTCAATTAGAGACTTGCAAGAGACCCATTTGTGATTCAAGTACCCCTCTACAATGAAAGAGCTTCTTTGGCTTTCCATATCTCAAGATCCCCCATCATTGTGAGAGAACCATCATGAATGCCTTTGAGAAAACCTTTTGTCATCAAGGTCTTCCAACCCTATACAACCCAAATAGTCATAGCCCAACCAACTACACAATGACCCCCTGTGGTGGCCAGCATTACTACCTCTTCCTTACAACCAATGGTTAATAACCAAAAATCTATAGCCAAACAAAGAAAGAAGCATAAGCAAAATCTTGACAACAAGGGAGACAAGCATATAGAGGCATGAAACAAAGTGGATCCACCAAATCTCACTCCCATTTTATGTATACCCATGACCTCCTCTACCCCATCCCCTTCAACCAACAAACCATAGGAGGATACCAAAGCTGACAACTAGAACAATAAGGAAGAGCCACAATAGCCAAAGCCTAAAGCTGAATTCTGCATTTTAGGATGCATGAAGGAAGTAAAGCATAATCTAGGTGACAAGCCCATAGATAATGACAAAACATTTCTTAGTGCAATGGACCAAGTCAAGCAATCCCTCGATGAGAAAAACATAACCCTAAGCTTGTATGACCTGATCAAAACTTCCACCACATATGGTGAGGTGCTAGTCAAAATGTTGATCTTCATACCGATTAGTAAGGATATTCTTGCTAATGAGGAAGCCATCCATGCAATGATGATTTCTCCCTTACCAAGGGAGAAGAAGTCAACACCCTTAACCTTTTTTGATAGCAAAATTAAGGTTAATCCCTAGAATGGAAAAGTAACTACAACCCCTTTATTCATAATCATACGCAAGGACAATTTAAAATAAATTAGGTACATGTTGATGATGGAGGTGTAACCAATGTCATCCCATGCATCATCATTGAATGCTTAGGATTAATCAAGAAAGTACAACCTATAGCCATTATAGCTCTTTAGTCCTTCAATGGATTAAGAGTTGCTATCAAGGGGTCTATCTTCTTGGATTTTGTAGCTAGAGAACCATTCCCTACAACCACCAACTTCTTAGTGGTGCAAAAGACATCAACATTCAACCTAATCCTAGGAAGACCTTGGTTGGCTCAGTTATGAGCTATGTCATTATCCATCCATCAAGAAATTCATCTTCCTTATGAGGAAGGTAAAATAATCATTCATGGTAATAATGTGTTTCTCCTAGCTATCAACAATGTAGACATAGAACAAGGGTCCAAATTGGAACTTCAAGAAGAAGCTCCTAGCCATGAAGAGTAAAAGGCGAAGATATCCAATGATGAAAATGATAAGAAATGGGATACATTATGGGATGAACTCCCTTTTAACATTATAAGTGAAGGGGATGGCAAATACAAGATTGTGCAGAATAGGCCTTACTCACTCCCTAATCTTGCAAGATTAGGAGGAATCTACACAAGTGAATTTCATCTTGACCTTCCCATGCCCCAATGACTAGATGCACATATATAGCCATGTATCCTTACTTTTCTTTTTTAGTTTATTATATATTTGTTATTTTATGCATGTAACCTATGCATGCAGCCTAAGTAAGTTGGCATTTTTTCCTATTTTCTACATCCTTTCTTATGATCAAAAAAGCCTTATAAATATGCATCTCTTTCATACTACGTCCACTAAGACGTTAAACTAGCACTATCATCTACTAAGATGTTAAACTAGAACTATGTTCGGTAAGACATTAAACTTGCACTATCATCCACTAAGATGTTAAATTGGCACTACATCTGCTAAAATGTTAAACTAGAACTACTATCCTCTAAGACATTAAACTAGCACTATAGTCCACTAAGACTCTAAATTGGTGGTATGGTCTACCATTATCTTAAATTGGCAAAACAACATAACTTGTGCTTGTAATGGCCTAAAACTAGCAAATTTCCCTTTTGTTATTATATTTCTTTGTGTTTAGCATTGATTAAATGTTATAACCAAAAACATCAACATGGATGTTTTCAATTTTTACTACTAGTATAGATGGATATAGCCAAAAATGAAAAAAAAATTTAAATTTAAGTTTAAAATGTCCACAACATACAAAGACATGGCCACACTATGCGGCAAAAAAAATGTCAAATAATAAAAAAAATCTATAACATAGTCTTAACTAATCAGAGGCATCAACATGAAAACAAAATCAAATAGCCAACAAGCTAAACTAAAGGAGGCTACTAAGTGGCATTCAGAGGAGAAAGTGGTGGGTCATTCCCACTCTCGCCATTGGGGCCGCCAATATCTCCTAAGTCCTAAAATGTAATAACATATAGCCATTTAGTATCCCATAGCCAAAATTAGGACTCAATATAAAGACTAAAACATAAAATATATCAAACCTATGGAGATTCTACCTCCATTACTTCTAGGAGTAGATGGGGAAGGTCTTCCTCCAAACGATGGAGGATTTGGTCCTCCATCATGTTGACCTAGTCAACATCCCTAAGATCAATGCTAGAAAGAATTTCGGTTCTATCTATAAGATTCCAAGTAGGAGGCTCATGCGTAGCAGTAGCTATAGAGGTCTCACCTACAAGAGTGGTAATCTAAAGAGTAAGGGATTGCTCCACCTTGAAAGAACTTTTAAAAAGTTGATAAGCACTCTCTACTTACATCTCCTAAATGAACATCTCTCTCTTGCACTATTCAACCAACTCCTCCTTGATCCCCTATAGGTAGGCCCCACGATCAGCCTTATACTCTCGCTTGTGGGCCTTTTGTGTCTTTCCCCACTCCAAGACCCAAGTGAAATGACCTTTCTAGTTCTCAACCTTTTGGAAGATGATGTCCATTTGCATATGTTGTTCTGGAATCTCCCATAGGAGTACTACTTTGTCCTAAACAACATGCTAGTAGTGGGCTGATGTGATCTTCATAGTCCATAATTTCCTTGAGTTAGCCACTTGGGCTTCCACAAAGGATTTATGGTCTTGGGAATCTTTAATTGTGTCATCCTTCATTTGAGTCTTTTGTGTTAAGGCCACAAATTCCTCCCATAGGTATTCATTGGACCTCTCTAGCTCCCATGAAGTTTTTGTGGATGACATTACTAAATCAGTAGTAGTCTCATACAACTTCATGGGTACAGTAGACACATTAAAGAGAAGCTTAGTGAAGGAGTCTATCTTCATGTCTTTGTTGGGATCCCACTCCATGAAACACACTACACAAGCATAAAATACAACCATAAAACATAACCTAAGATAACCATAATGCAATCAAAGCCCATGACTAAATCACATAAAAAAATCCTTACCTATCTTAGGCATGACCTGATGTAATTGATTGATGATGTCCTTAGCCATCCCACGTAGGAACTCCACCTTATTTGGAGTCTCTACCCATGGTTTCACATGAAACATAGGGACAAGAGCTTGCACTGGTGGCTTAGGAACTACTATAAGCATAACAGGCATTGAAAGGTTAGGATGACAACCAAAGATAACCAATGAGATATAACAAAAATATTAAGGCATAGGCATACTTAGCTCCTCCTCCTCTTCCTCCTCTAAGATGATGATTGGAGAGGTACATAGTACTACCTCATCAAACAAGACATCTAAATCATCTATACCTACATTGACAAGTCCTTCAACCATAGGCTACTTTAGGAGTGCCTCTTCTACATGCCTTTGTTTTGCCTTTGTAGTAGCTTTCGGCTACTATAGCCTAATTTTTATCTACAATCATAGCACATAGAGAAATGGTTAACACATGAAACCATAACATAACCATAAAATTTTAGAACATGAAATAGCAAAATTTAAACAAAACATACTTGCAACTACCTATTGTGATGGCTTAAGATTAATCTTAACCTTCTTCAAGGTAGGTTAATTTGATGCTAGGGGGTGCCTTCTCCATAGGCCCCTTGAGCTTCTCCCTAGCTACCCCTTTGGCCTCTATACACCATCATTTGGAATCCTGAACACTAGTAGGAAATGAGAGGGGCTCATCATCATTAGTACTATTAGGAGATTCATATTGCCTAACATCAATTTTCTTAGTAATGATGGATAACGTATCATCCATCCCCTATGGTTGGCTTTGGGCCTACATTATTAGATAAATGTTCTTTATGCAAGGCCTATAAAGCTGGCTTGGGTCTTGGGAAATCCATTATCCATTTTTATACACCACCAAAAACTCAACAAACCTCTTCAGATAACCTACAAAAAATGAAAAGTGCATATGGATTATTGTAGAGGTGTCAACACAAAGTCTAAGGATCTCTTCTTGAAGGTTGGTAGCCAAAGCAACTGTCCAATCAAATCTGATGCCCTTCATCTTGGCCTTCTTAAAGGTTCACCCCTATGCTAGGTTGATTACCTAGTTTTGTGATAGTAGTTTGGGAAATGCACATGACCTAAACAAAGGATATGATTCCTTTGCATCAAGGTTCATGAAGCCATCCATTGAAATTTCAAAGTAGCTCATGTTGGCACCAAGCCACTCTAGAACTTTATCATGATGGCCCAATTCCCTTATTTTCCTAGTGGAAAGTTTTTCCCCATTAGTAGAAACACCAAACAAGTCATGAAAGAGACTAGTACCTACATCCATGTTCACCTTCACACCTCAAATGATGGTGCTAAAATGACCAGCATTCTCATCAAAGGAGTCAATAATATTCAACATCTCCATAATGTAAATGGAAGGGATAGGTGCCATGAATACATTGAGCAAACCTGCATGATGGATGTTTGCTTGAACATATCTAGGTACTTGTCCCTTTAGCCACTCTAGTCTTGATGTCACTTCACCAAACTTTAGGGTGAAGGTATCCTCATAACATGAACTTGAAAGTGGTATAGTGACATCAACCAAGGTGGAAGGTTCTATGAAGTAATAACCAAAGTTTAACATCAATATGAGCAATTTCATCAACCAAGAAAAAGCAATAGAACACCTAGATCCATAAAATAGTAGAAGCTATATGTTTACCTTTCCTTTTCTTTTGTAGTGTGGAGGTTCTACCTACAAGGGTATGATCCAAGCTATCAGCATCTACCCACTAGTTGTGCATCATCATATCATCCTTACACTTTTTGTATACATGGTTAAACCTAGTGGCATAATTCATGAAAGTCCCCTCTTAACTATTGATACACAGTAGTTCCAATTTGATGATTCTTGGTGAATTTTTCCAAAGTAGTTTGAGCCACTATAGGATTTGATCAATGGTGATCAAAACCTCATCATTAACCTTGTACCTACAAGAAGTTGTAAAATCAATGAAGTTAGAAAAGGTAATCACACCAAAAGCATAAAAGAATTACAATAATCATGTTTACCCTTGTAAATGGTACATGATGTTAGGCAAGTTCTAGATTAATGTGTGGCCTATATGTGTCACCATTAGAGTATTGTCAGTATTATACTAACTATACTCTAGCATCATCTAGATCTCTCTATGGTGATGTGGACTTATGGCATCTACTAGTCTCCCTGTAGTCTCAGGAAGTAGCCTATCAGTAATGTATCTAGCAATCAGGCTGGATGCTTGAGGCAATACGGTCTCCATAACAACCCTGGCTACATCCATGGACAAGTGTGACCACAGCATCACACTAAAGTTACTAAGGATCTAGGAAAGGAAGTCCCTTTTCCTAGGCTAGAACCATAATGAGAGCTTCTCAAAAGGAATGTCATTTGATAGGTTGTTGATCTTGGGATGACCAATGTAGCACAAGATACTAACTAACTCCACTATGATGAGGACCAGTCTCAAAAAGACCTTGCATGAAGCAAAGCACAAAGAAAAAATTATGATTGATTGAAATTACTTTAAAAACTTAGTCAAAACATCCTAGTTGGAGGAGAAATTAGCCTTTATAAAATGCTCTAAGATTTTTTTCTAAATTATTCTAAGTAATTCCACTAGAAAAAATTATTACAATCTTGCATAACCTTACATCATGACCAATGGGAATTTCTTGACAAAGTTAGAAAGAACTTCCTAAGTTAGAGGTGAAATTAGCCTCTATAAAAAGCTCTTAGATGTTTATCTAAATTAGAAGAATTGTTACCATATTTTATAGCCTTTATAAGTAAAACTAAGTTTTAGCCTAAATTATGCATAAATTTAGAAAAAGCATATAAGTTATGTATAAACTTGGAAAAAACATGCAAGTTATGCTTAAATTTAGAAAATAATATTTACATTATGCATAAATTTCTATTAAAAAAAGAAAGTTTAATTTTAGAAAAAGCATCTAAATTATTCAAAGCATGCATAAATTTGAAAAAATATCTAAGCTATGCACAAATTTAAAAAAAGCATCATAAACTTAGAAAAAGGCATGTAGCCATAGTAAAAGCTTATTTAAAATAGAAAAATCTTTTACTCTTTTTATAAAATTAAAATTAAGCATTATTTTTACATGTTCAAAAAAGAAAAACATAAGTTATACATATCAACCACTTCCATTTTCAAATGGATAGTGTAGTACAACCATGATTTTTCCTTGTTCATACAAGCATAGCAAAAAAAATCATCAAAAATTTGTTTTATCTTCAAATAGAGTAATTCCATCATCATTTGAAATCTTAAATCAATCCATAAACACCCATGCTTAGAAAAAATTCAAAACCTTTACTGTTTATGTAGGAAAAATTCATCAATTTGGACAATGATATGAAAATGACACAAACATTCTAATTACATATGCATAGTAAAAAATTTGATTTAAGCCAAATCAAAGTGATTTCACCTCCATTGAAAAACTAAAGCCAATGCATACATAGTCTTGACTAGAAAATAGCCAAAATCTTTACTATTTTCTTAGAAAAAATTTGCAAAATTACATAAAACTACAAAAGTGGCAAAAACAACCTAACTATGCAATGTTAGAAAAAAAGCCATAACTTCTTTGTCTCAAGGTCAAATTAAATGAGATAGTAGCTGATGAGTGGCGAGGTACCCCTACACTCAACCATATGAATACGAGCATTGATGCACGATCC
>MNCI01032739.1:7380-24076 GCA_015680685.1 Gnetum montanum | reverse complement strand
CTCCTATGGAAACAAACTGAAAGAGTCTAGCTACAAATGATAAAAGGATAAATTTGGAGGTAGCGCGCTTATTTATAGGCTAGCATAAACAAGGCTGCATATACAAGGATGCATATATGGGGCTCCGTATACGGGCCCTAGTATACACAGCGGGCTAAGTATATGGGGCCGCGTATACAGGGCCTAGTATATGCAGCACCCGAAAATCATGATTCATCATACCCCCATGACTGAATAACAACTCGTCCTCAAGTCAAAGAAAGTGAGGAACAAGCATAATTGAATACATAGTGGATAGGTATGGGATTATTGACTGACTAGGAATTTATTCATGCTATAGAGGAGGATTAAACAAAATTTGGTCACAAACACATAATTACAAAACTTTGGAACTGATGGGGTTCCCATAGTGGTGTCTCCTTCATGGGTGCCCTTCCTCTATCCTGTGCATCCATCTTTTGAGATTGATACCATTGAATAAGCACCTAACATTCCTCCTCTTCTATTTGAGGATTATGAGCTATCCATGTGGATGTTCGAATGTTTGATGGAGTCGGCACTTTTCATGGACACGATAGCTGCGGGAACACTTGATTGGCTTTGACATGCCATACCGCAAATAGCCATTTTTCCTCTTCATAGGCTCGGGCCTCGACCTCTCCTCCCTTTGCTTGGATAGATTATGCAGTAACAAGGGTTTCATGATGGATGCTGAATGATTGCCTTCTGCTTTGCATGTTCTACATGAGGTCCTTGGCCTCTGCCTCCCCCAAGTCATTCGGTTGCACCTTGAGAAGGTCCTCCATGTCTTCTTCTTTTAGAGGCCATCTATAATCACACAATGATCAATTGTTAGTAAGGTTATTAAAAAAGTTTAATGATTTCATACCTTACTCATTGGTTTTAATAAATTTTGCATTCTTTACTCGGTGTGATTTTAGAGATAGAAAATTTTCAAGGAAGTTGCCCTAAAAGTTTAATGTTAGACCTTGTTTTGAGGAAAGTTTGATAGAATGATGACAAAGGAATGAATAGATTTGGCAATGAAATACTTGGAGTGTGTAAGATGATGTGGTGGTGTGCAACATGTACAAATTACAAAAGTCATGCAAGTGGGTCCTCCCCAAAGGAGGTTCCAACCTATATGCCCTTGCGTAACCACACCTTAAGATGTCCATAGGCATTAGAAGGGTTAAATGTAATCTATACCAATGCAACAAAGCACAAACATGTATATACCACCGTGATGAGGTATGAATTCAATGCTACATAAGACACAAGTGACAAAAACATGAATAGTGAGATGGAATGAATTGGAGAAGGGATTGCAGAGATTGGGACGTGAGGTAACTAAATTAGAGCATAATGAATCCTACGTGTAAAGCATGATTAAGGTGTCATTAACCTATCATTCCAAGATCAGGACCAAGTCCATTCCTCTAATCAGTGACACCACATTGTTTCATCCCATGATGAGCGACTATGAGAGTACCAAAACAAAAAGGTGTATACTTGGCATTTTGTTCAAGGGATGAATGATTTTTGTTTTGTGGCACTTTGTTTTTCTTTTTATTTCTCTTTTTTTTTTTCTTCTTTTTTTTCACTTTACTAAATCCAGAGAAATCGCCAACCTTCAGGCATGGATGCATGTCTTTCTAGTGGGATCCCCTAGAACAACATTGGATTTTTGAGTGCCCTTTTGATTACTCTTACTCCCATTTTCATTAGATCTAAAAGGATCTTAGTACAACCACGTTGCATGATAACTCCCACAGATGTCACCAAAGAGAATCCGCAAGTCCCCTTGATGTCACACCCTAATCATTCCTTCTTGGTCTATCCTTCTTCACTCTAGGTACAATGAACACAAAATTAATTTTAAGTTTAAAAATGTCAAGAATACCACTGTAACCTTGAATAAAACCTCTTATTTGTAGAGTGGATGCATGGGTGTAGTGGGCTCACTACCCAAATAATTGATTGTTGAGACTTGATAACATAGAACACACCTCAACCAACAATCCACATGAGTGTTTTATTCGTAGACGAGATTACTTACAAAAAGATAAAAAGACAAAAAGATAAAACAATAAATTAAAAGCTGAAAAACTAGAAAACAAAAAGTTGAAAAATTAAAGAAATAGAAAAACATTTATTAATTCTATGTTGTTAGAATGAAGGATACCCCCCATAACTAAACGGTTGAGCATGGCTAGAATTAATAAATGGAAGGTGGGGATCCTTGCATGTTGGAAACATTGAGACTTGTTCATACCTACCCCATTGGAGTTCACACACTTGATTAGAGTTGACATAGTGGGGCAAGTTATAAGATGTGGTTAATTTATAAGGAGTTGACCCACTATGGTACTTGTAACTGTAAGATGGTATGCAAGGATCAACATGTCTCCCCATGCGGCAATATTCATTGGGCCCTATGGTGGTTGGAGTGTTGATTGGTGGCCTAGATAGAGGCTCATGAGGCATTGGGTTCAAAGAGAAAGATGCACCATCCTCGACAATGGTGCCAATGATGAGCGGTGAGGTACCCCTCCACTCAACCATACCAATACGAGCGTTCACACACGATCCAGTTGAACTCCGTTGACAGGCTAGTTGTGGTATCTAGATAGTTACATGTTGATCATAGTTTGTTGTCTTTCCACCTGGACTAGTATTTGCTTTGTCACGTATGGTTTAGTCTAGAGTGAGGCATATGATGTGATCCTAAACTAGCGCTACTCCTAGAGACAGTGGAAAATAATATTGATTAAACTTAATGAGTAATAGGAAATGAAGTCTAAGCTAACCTAAGTGTGATGAGCATCTGTTCCTTAATCATACATACACATCTTGGACCTCGTGCATGACTACTACTGAGATTACCAAGCATAGATCCTAGGTACGCTACTGGGCTACCAAGTAGTCACACTTAAATGCTCATGGCTAAGTCGTACTCATTTCACATTTAACAACAGGAATAGTAAATGATGATAAATAAATATTAACTAAGAAAATAATAAATAACAATAATAATTAACAATAATATTTAAATAATTAAACTAAGTGAATGCTACAATGATGATGTAATCTTAATCTTTATTGCTGATCATGTGCGTGTCCAAGTACGTCACACTCAAATAAAGGTTTCGTACCATATCAGGCATCACACTACAGGCATGCACTTGGGAAAATATTCTAACTCCTATGGGAAAATATTCTAACTCCTATGGAAACAAACTGAAAGAGTCTAGCTACAAATGACAAAAGGATGTCTAAATGTGGTGGGAGCGTGCTTATTTATAGGCTAGCATAAACAAGGTTGCATATACGGGGCCTAGTATACGGGGCCACATATACAGGGCCTAGTATACGTAGTGCCCAAAAACCATGATTCATCAATAGCCATCAGAAATCTTAAATGAAGGGATACAAATCCATAACCTTAAATGTTATAAATATGTAGCCATTATACCAATAAAAAATACATAATAGTGCTTTCTTTTTCATGTTGAAACTTCAAAAATCTCAAAACCTAGATTTCATATAGACATGAAAATAGTTGAAATAACCAAATCCATTGAAACCCATTAAAATTCACATCAAAATAATGGAGTATTATTTTTTTGAAATTTAATTTTAACAAATACTAAGGCCTAGATCTGAAAAAAAGGGCCATACCTGAAAATTTTGAGAAAAAAGCATAAAACAGCAAGTCCTATTTTCAAAATCAAATCTACAAAAGCTAAAGCAATGAAAAAACTATATATCTACATGGAAGAAGCCAAAATAGGAGGTCTTATTTCATCAAAATTCCATTTTAATCCCTCCACAAAAGCAGATCTAAAAAATGGCCTTAACACATAAGAAGAAAAAAAATTTAAAGACACACAAGAAATAAAGGAAAAAATAGGTAGAATTGCCTACCTTGGAGAAATAATGGAAGAAGCCTAGATGGATATGGGCTTGAGAACTTCTTCTAACTCCTGAGCATGTTCATCCACCTTCTGAATCATAGGATTTTAGCTCTTTCTCCCTTGTTGCTTTGCCACCATGGTAGGCTCAATGCTAGGAATGGCTATAAATTGAGGATGAGAGATCAACGTTGGCTATTAGGAAGGTGGAAAGCTTCCATGCTAATAATTGTTTATTGTTGGCATAAAAACCTTTGCTAGAGCTATCTTCTAATGCATTATTGATGTAGAATGAAAATTTTGGTTAAAACTTGTAAGATTCCACAATAAAATCACACCTAAAACCTAAATGCACAACCTAAAACCCCAGCTACCAATTTAGTGCATCATAACTACAAGTGCACTAAAGTACAAGGGGAAAAAGTCTAGTTCACATTGGTTTTGGGTGGGAAAGAAATTCACTTTTTAAAATTTTAATTTTTTGGATTATGAACCCCACCTTATGCATCAACCAAAACTTTGATCAACATTGAGATTTTTGCCAATTATGACTCCTAAAACTTTATGGCAACCATAACCCCATATATCCACACTAGGAATACCATGCCCAATGTGAAAATAGACCTATTATTTTACAAATTCATTAGAAGTACAAATATGTTTCTATTTCTGGTAACCCAAATCTACCTTTTTCAACCTTGAGTTTCCAAAAGTGGGTAAGACATGAGCAAGGCTAGACACCATGGATTTCCATGTTGGGGTAGAAATGCCCACCATGGAAGAAGGGTGGTAACACTCACACTTAACTCCAAACACCCACCTAGCATAAGTTTGATCTCAAAATGGGCCCCATGTGTCCTAAAACCCCTCCAAGCATCTCCAGTAGCCTTGGAACCCCACCAAACCTAGTCAAAACTAGCTGAAATATAGGATTTGATGTTTTCCATATGGGAAAAGCTTCTTCCACACTAAGCCTCTTACCCTAAACATGAATATATGATAAGAGGCCAAAATGACCTAAATGTATTATTTAATGATAATTTCTTAATGCCTTATGACCCCTAGATCCTATTGGAACCCTCTGGAGCTTCCAAAAGCACCAAAAGTGGTTAAATATGGCATAAAACTATCATCCCACTCTCATACATGCTAGAGCCACTATGCAAAGTGTGGAAGAAAGGGGGAAGATTACATGAGACACTTAGAAGCCTCCAAATTATTGAATCTTGGCACCAAGCATTGACCATCAACATAGCAACCCAAGAGGTTGACATGCATAGTTGATCAACTATCAATTTGGCCTAGATATAAATTTTTTCATTGGGGGAGATCTCTTTCATGTTGAGAGGAAAAACCTAAAAACCTCCTCATAGCATTCAAAATGATTAGATACTAACCTTAGGCACTGATGGCCAACACCAGCAACCCTATGGACACTCATGCATAGCCAAATTGACCATAAAAGAGCCAAAAATCTTCTCTCTCCCCACCCCCCAAAATTTTCAACACTAAGCATGCAAGCCCTAGTGTGGAAAAAAGGGGAAAGCCCAAAAATACCTAATGACCCTTGAAACAACAAAATTTCTACATCAAATATTAGCAGTTGAAATCGACAACATTGGAAGCCTCTATGCATGACTGAAAGTGATCACAAATGATCAAAAATATTTTCCCCTAATTTTCCATTCTAAGAATGGAAGCCCTAGCATGGAAAAGGAGGTGGGGGTGGAATCCCAAAAAATGCCTAATGACCCTTGAAACAACCAAAATTTGACATCAAGCATTATTAATCAACACCAGTAACCTTGGAAGCCTGCATGCACGATTGAAAGTGACTAAAATGATCAAAAAGCTTTTCCCCCAATATTCCACATTAAGTATGGAAGCCCCAACATGGAAAAAGGAGGGGAAGCTCAAAATTCACTCATCAACCTTCAAAAGAGCAAACTTTTAATGCCAGGCATTGACCATCATCATTAGCAACCTCAAGGACCTACATGCATGACAAAAAATGATACCAAAGTATAAAAACCTATTTCCCACTAATTTTCCATACTAGGAATACTATCCTTAGCATGGAAAAAGAAGGGGAAGCTCAAAAAATACTTGAAAAACCTATAAACTAATCAATTTTATCTCTAAATCCTAATCTTCAACCTCAACAGCCATAAAGGCTAACATGTTCAATCAATTGAAGTCATAACTAGGCTAGATCTAATTTTTATGGTGTATCCACACTAAGAATTCCCTCCTCCATGTTTCGCATCATGGAAATTAAGGGGGAGTCCCATTTGGGATCCATAACTACCTGGAAATAACATTAATTAAACTTGCATGCATTCTAGGACCATGGCGACATTGTTTAGAGTCTTCAAATTTCAAGAAACTAATGACAGAAGCTCAAAAAGTGATTTACCCTAGTTTTCCATGCTGAGCATCCAAATTCCAACATGGAAAATATGGGGAAAGCCCAAAAAATGCTTAGAAATACCCAAAATGACCAAATTTTGACACCAAACCCTATCCCTTGTCCCCCGTAATCCTAGAGGCTGACATCCATAGTCGATTGAGGTCAAAATTAGTCCATATTTGAGTTGAATGGTTCTTTCACACTAGGGATCCATTTTTCCATGCTAAGGATAGTATCCCCAACATGGAAAATAAATGGGGGACTTTTTTGAAGCTCCCAAACACCTTAGAATAACATTAAATGACCTTTCATACACTATAGAATCTTGGTAGTAGTCATTGGAGCCCTTAAACTTCACAAGACTGATCCAAAATCATCAAAATGTGGTTCCCCCTAATTTTCCATGCTAAGCTCTCCATCACTAGAATGGAAAAAGTGGAAAAAGTCAAAAACCACTTAGGTATGCCCAAAACTGCTAAGTTTTGACACAGATCCATAGCCCTTGACCTTAGCAACTCCAAAAGGTAACATGCATGGTTAATGGTGCCTTGAAATAATCTAGATCTAAGATTATTCATTCCTCCACATGAGAGTAACTTCCTTAGTGTAAAAATAAGGGGGGAAAGCTGGTCTTCCACTTCTTGTGGCAAGATGACACTCCCAAAAGCCAAAGATCTACATCAGAGAAGCCCAGGACATCATAACCTTATGATTTTGCTTATCTGATCTCATTTCAAAATCTAAAATTCATTCCCTCCATTCCTCCATATTGGAGTAACTCCCCTAGTGTGAAAATATTGTGGAGACATTAAGTACCCTTAAATAGCCTTCAAACGTGTCCAAAATCAGCTAGAAACTTGTAGAATTGAAGTCTACAACCCTAGGGACCTAGAGGCCTGGTCAAAGTGCTCCTAAATCACTCTAAATTCATTAAAAAAAGTGTTCCCCTATTTTTCCATGTTGGGGATACTATGCTTATTGTGGAAAAATAGGGGGGAAAGTCATTCTGACACATCTTGACACTTAAATTTTCCTCAAATTACCTCAGAATGAAGCTGGGAGATGCACAAGTTCTAGATCTAGACTCCAGATACCTATTTGACCATAGTTGATCTTATTTTTATCTTTATTTTTATTCTCCATGCTAAACCCCCTATTTTTCACATTGGCCACTATGGCAATAAGGGGGGAATGCTTAAGAACTTGCTTTTGGCATTTATAGACCTCTAGAGTACCTAATTTTGATGGATCTAACCATATGCTACCTTGGGAAGGTCTCAAAACCTTAATTTTGGACCTCTGAGAATTCCAAAACCTATTTTCCTTGTTTTCCACACTAAGGATCCTTGTTTCCATTCTAACACTTTATTTTTGGATGCAAATAGCCTAGAAATAGCCTTGATTAATGTTTGAACTCATCGAATAACCATGTAGCCTCAAAACATGGCTCGCTAAGGCCTAAAACTAGCAAAAACTAACCATTCTAAACCTTTCTTAGCCAAATTTTACCATATATAGCCTATTTTTCTTGATTTTTTCCTTATTACGTAATGTTTTTACTTATTTATAACTTATGTTGCCTTGTTAACCTTGTTAACCTTGAATGGCCTTTATACAACCTTATATGTTCATTGTTTGTCTTATTACAACTATATTTACCTGTGTTTAGCCTTTCAATGGTATTGAATAGTGGGGATTGACCTTCCTTGACCACCATTTGACACCATATGACCATGGCCTACTAAGGCCCTAAACTAGCATTATAGTTTACCAAGACTATAAATTGGCATCATGGCCTACTAAGGCCTAATATTGGCAAAATTGTGGCCTTTATTGACCATTTTCAGCCTTATACTTTCCCTTGTTTGACATTTATGTGATCTTTTTTCACCTCTATTACACTTTTCTAAATTGACCTTATCTCACGGATGACCTTGGATGGCCTTGATTGCATTAGATTTGCATGTAATTTATGGAATGTTAACATTATTTATTCACTTTTACCTAAGTGCCACTTAATATGCTTTTGGTTGACATGGAGGATCAGAGTATGAGTACCTGGGAGCAAATCAATTTGCCTTTGTGTCTACATGGACCTCATAGTGATATTAAATGATGTATCAACCCTAATTGCCTAGATCTTAAGCTTGAGAGTCTTGTAGACTGCATAGTCTCAATAAAGAAACATTTAAATGGCCTAAAAACCTAGTCAAAACCCTTGACTTAGAAATAGGAGACATAACTAAAGACTCTCTAGTTGAGGTTTGTATCACAACACACAATAGTGAAGAGAAAACCCTTAAACTAAGTTACTCACTAGAGCCTCAATGTGCTCAAGGAATCACCAAGATCTTACAAAGTAATAGTAAGGCATTATCTTGGTCATATAAAGTTATGCCAAGCCTAAACCCACATCTAATCCAATACAACATCATACTAGATCCTAGCATTAGACCAATTAAGCAAAAAGTGCACAAGATTAGAGCTAATTTGGCCTTGGTAGTTCATGATAAAATCTTAAAGCTCTATCAAGTAGGTTTCATTAGGGCTATCGATTATGCATAATGGATATTCAACATAGTGGTAGATTAATTTTCAAGATCTAAATAAAGCTACTATCAAGGATGACTTCCCTTTGCCTAGTATTGATCAACTTATTAATACTATAGCTAGACATGCCTTGTTGTCCTTTATGGATGGATTCTTAGGATATGACCCTTAGGATCAACCAAAAGCACCAACTTAGCATGACCTTTATGATTCCATGGGGTATTTTTTGTTATACTATGATTTCCTTTGGCCTAAAGAATGTTGGAGTGACATACCAAATAGCCATGACCTATATTTTCAATTATTACATGTTGGGTTTGCTTAATGATTACATAGATGACATAGCTGTGAAGTCTAAGATATCCAATGACCATGCTAATGACCAAGATCTTGTTCTTAAACAATGTCTCAAATATGAGCATAGGCTCAATCCTAAGAAGTGTGTCTTCAGTGTCAAGACTAGTAAGATTCTTGGCTTTGTAGTCTCTGAAGTAGGGATACACGTAGATCCTAATAAGGTTAAGGCCATACCCAAATTAGTAGCACCTAACAACCTTAAAGAACTTCAAGGATTACAAGGTAGTTATAGTTTATTCATAGGTTTATCACTAGGCTTACAAATAAGTTATAGCCCATGCAACACTTTCTTAAGAAAGGAGTTCACTATGAGTGGACGCCTCAATGCCAAGAGGCCTTTGAAAACCTTAAGCAAAAGTTGACATAGCTACTGATAGTCTATCCTCCATAAGAGGGTAAACCATGTTACATTTATCTCATCATCTCTGATACATCCATTGTCTTTCTACTCTATTAGAAACATTATGACAGAGTAGAAATGCATGTATACTACTTTAGCCACATGTTAGTTACCCATAAGACTCGATACACTGAAGTGGAGAAGTATTGTCTAACACTAGTGATCTCTTTGAAGAAATGGAGATACTACCTCTTCAGAAGCCAAGTAAAATACTCAAATCCATAACAATCAATATTTATGAAAGTAGCCATAGAGCTCGATGAAAAGCCATAACTATAGAGTTCAACCTCCATTATGTCTTTCAATCCTCAACAAAAGGTTAAGCTATAGTTGTACAGTTCATAATTTCACCTATTGATGACCAAGTATCCATAGATCCAAAGTTTCCTAATGAACACATTAACATAGTTAGCCAAGTGCTTGAGGGTTATGAGGTAGTCATGAACTTTGATAGAGCTTCAACTGCCCATGGGGCTAGTGCTGCTGCCATTATAACATTCCCATCTGGTGAGATCTGATCCTTAGCCTATTGTTTTGAGTTCCCATGTACCAACAACATAGCGGAATATGAGGGTTTGATTAGAGGAATAATGGAAGCTCATGACCTAGGAATTAGACATCTAGCCATCAAAGATGATTTACAACTTGTGGTTATCCAAGTAACCGATGTCTATGCATGCAAAGCTAAGCACTTACAACCTTACTCTGACCTAGGGAAGTAGTTATTACAATAATTTATAGACATTGATGTCAAATGCATACCTTGAAATGAAAACACCATAGCTAATGCAATTACAACATTAGCCTTTAGTGTGACACTAGATGTGTTTAGCAAGTTTCTCACCTTAACCATGGACTATACTACTTTCATCACATAGAACACAGAGGATACCTTTGGGGGAATCATTCATACTGCTCCTCCTAAGGAGTGGTATGAAAATATCAAATTTTACCTTATGCATGGTGAATCCTCACAAGGCCTAACTACTACTCAGAAATACACCATACATAAGCGATCAAATCAATATGTCATCATAGGTAATAATACATTATGTCGATGATCCTATGATGGCATACTCCTAAAGTGATTAGGTAAAACCAAAGCTAGAATAGTCCTAGAGGAGGTTCATGAGGGTATTTGTGGAGGACATATAGGACTTAAGGACATGGCTACTAAGATTAGATGGTTAGGCTACTATTGGCCCCATATGGAAAATAACTTCTTACAAAAGGCTAAGCGATGTGACACATGCCAATGATATAGCAACCTAATACATGTATCATGAACTGACTTACATACAACCTACATAACATGGTTATTTCAATCATGGGAATTGGATATCCTTAAAACTATAATGGCTAAGTCTTCTATAGTACATAGCTTCATCATCATTACAACTAAATACTTTACCATGTGGGTTGAGGCTATTTCCCTAAGGAAGACCACATCTAAACAAGTTTGCAAATTTATGCTAGATAACATTGTAGCTCATTTTGGCATAACCATGATCATAGTTATGGATAATTGATCTCAATTTAGTAGCCTATAAACCAAGGATTTATATCACAACCTAAGAATTAAGCATTCTTTCTTGTTATCCTACTACCCTCAATCCAATGGAAAAGTAGAAGCAAGCAACAAGGCCATCATCAACTTGCTCAAAAATATGCTCAACAACAAAAAATGGAAGTGGCATGAGTGGCTTGCCCATGCACTATGGGCATATAGAACAACCTATCGCACAAAAACTAGCATGACTCCTTATAGCCTTGTTTAAGATTTTGAATTTGNCATGAGAGGTAGAAGTGACAACATCATCATAACTTGACCATGCGCAAGATCAAGGAAGGGGACCAAGTCCTCAAGGCCATCCATGAGCATGTAGACAAATTCTTATCTAACTGGGAAGGGTCCTTTCTTGTCACCAAAGCCTATGGAAATAGACCATGCAAAATAGTTTACATGGATGAAAATGAGTTGGCCAATCTTGTTAATCATTTCTATCTAAAGAGATACTACATGTAGTCAATAATTATCAATAAGCGAGCCTATTCTCAATGGTCAGCTACAACCTTAAACTAGCAACATAGCCTACTAGGGCCTTAAACTAGTACCATGGCCTACCACAACCTTAAACTAGCAACCTTGATGACCTAGATATCTTGATTATCATGTGCCTAGTATGCATTGTAGCATTATAATATGAAGTGGTGTTTTCTATTCTTTGTTAATGCCTCTCGGGTCAATCCTCTAAGCATCAACAAAGAGAGGCCATTGAAACACCAAAAAAATTTGCATGTTATAACCAATATTCATCATGTAGCTTTCACCTTATGAAACCCAAGAAAATCTTCATGAAAACTATAACCCACAATGGGTAATTTCACATACTTTATGCTTTTGGGGCAAAAAATCCTTAAAAGTGGTCAAAGCCTCATTGCTCAAGTGAAAAAAGTTATTTAGTGTTTATATTTTGGCTTGGAGGGATCAAAAATTCCTTTTGGAATACCAGCAAGGAAATTTCATGCGTTTTATGGGGGTAATACATTTTTCTATGTTGGAAACACATGTAGGGGGTAGATCTTACCTACCCCCAATGTGGAAGGATGTGGGTTTTGGAAACTTTCCCTCTTCAACATGGACACCACATGCACAACCTGGAAACCTTCCCCCCTTAGCATGGAAGTTTTCCCCTAGCATGAAATCTTCATCCCCAACATGGAAAATTATATCCCCTGGCATGAAATCTTCATCCCCAACATGGAAAATTATATCCCCTAGCATGGAGGCCACAAAAGCAAAAATTAATCACTTCATGCACTTCAACATCAAACAACCACTTTAACAAGCATGGTGGAGAGTTCAACATAGAAGATTCATCTATAGTGTGAAAGGTATGCCCTAGTTACTATTTATAGTAAACAAAATGGCTATGGGGAAAAGCACTTTGTATGGTAACCCTCAAAATTTGAGCACATAGCTCATCCAAATTTGGCAGCCAATTTACAACCAATTTGTAGCCAAATAATGGCCATTTTTCAGCCCCATTCATGGCCCAAAGAACCTATAAAAACTAGTCTCCAACATCATTTACAAGTTCAACAATTTTTCTCAAGTTTCCAAAATTTTGAGCAAGTTCAACATTATCAAGAAGATTTTAGCATACATGTAACATTGTTCATAATTCCACACTTGGGGAATTCTCAAGCACTCAAGAGATCTTGAAAGTTCCCATACTTTCATTCTCTTCAACCCCAACATGGAAGCATTGTAGCCTTAAGATTTGTGGATTTTGATTGTCAACACTACACTTCTAGGCTTTCTAGACCCCAGTGTGGAGCAATCTTGAATCCAAATTTTCCACTTTTCTTACCGCCAATAGTGACCCAACTTGTAGATCTAAGGTTGTAGTAGTAAATGAAGATTCAATAGCATCAAGAATGGCTTAGCACTTGGATCGTGGAATACATCACATTGGCTTCAATGGGCTTTAAACTCTTGCATATGTGAACCCTCCATTCTGCTCATCCAGGCACCATTTGTACATATTTCTCAAACTTATTCTTTATTTTCTTTCTTAATAAATTTTTAAGTTTTGGCTTTTGTGTAAGAAATATATTTGTTTATCATCTGTGCATTATTTTAGATCTGTTATCAATTTTGCATTCTATTTCTTCTTTTTTATTTCCACATTTTGCATTTCATAAGTCCCTAGTTGATCAAGCAAACTGGGTAGGGCACCTTGAATCCCATTTTTTCTTGTAGAAGCCTTCGGGATTTGGGGTTGGGAAACTACTGCACCAAGGATCCTTGGTTTTGTTTTAGTGATCGTGGTTTTTTGTCGTGACACCTACCATGTCATTATTTATTTAGTGTAGGTTTGTAAAACCAAAAAGTAGTTCTATGAACTAGCTCTATAATCAAAAAGCTAAAATGGTTCAATGAGCTACATCATCACTTAAGGAAGAAGCACAAAGAAAAGTATTATTCATATAACCAAGAAAAGGTTCTATAAGTGAACACATGAGTGGCTCTATCATGTTAGATTTGAAAAGTTAATTCATAGAGCTAGAAGAATCAGTTCTAAAACTAGACTTTGGAAAGGCCTTGTTACATTGGCTTTTATGTAGCCTAGTTTCATAGAACCAAAAAGTGGTTCTATGAAATGGTTCTACAAGAAAAATCTAAATAAGTTCTATAAGTCATGTTAGATTAAATAGAGCTTATATTAAAACCACAAAGATTATATGAGTTCAATTTATGCACGTGCACATTATATTTTTAATCCAACTGAGCATATTATGAATTAAGTAGATGAAGATTAAAAAGTTAAGTAATATAGTGCAGCTCATGGAACCAAAATTTGGTTCTACAAAGAAGCAACAAGCCATTATAACATCAGCTCAAATTAAAAGGAAGAAACTTGTAGAACCAAAAATGGTTATACAAACTGACTCTATGAGTTGGCCTTGAAAAATCTTTGCAATGTTAGCATAGGCAAAATTAAAATGCTAAGAGAGCTTGTTCATAAAACAAAAAAAAAATGATTCTATGAATGAGGCTCTATTTACATGCCACATCACCCTTATTATTCTTAAGAGAAAAATAAGAACTAGATCAAGAAAAAAAGGGTTAAGATGTTGGAATCGAGAGATTAGTACCTAAGCCCATAAGCTTTTAATAGGATTAATAGAGTAGCTCAATGAAATTTAGGCTCATGACATGTGTCAAAAAAATATTCAAATTCCAAATTCCAAGTGAATGGAAAAATGAAGCTCCAATATCAATAAAAAAGCTCAAGAAAAATTTGAAATTAAAAAGCAATTAATAATTAGAGATGAAAATTGAAGTAGAGAAAGAGCTACCATTCAAGCATAGAAAAAAAATTCCTTAAAGCCTTTTTGAAACTTAGCTTAAGTGTCTCACATAAAAAAGAAAGGAAGAAGCACCTTAGAAGTTCCAAGGCATTGACATCTTTAATTTTTTTAATTATCTACAACAATTCAAACTGAATATCTATCATCTTCGACAATGGATTGACATCACACACCTAGAATTAGAAGTACAAGAAAGGGATTTATTCAAATTTGATGAAGACCATGACCTAATAGAGAAAATAGGGCTTTGTTCTAAAATAATGGAGTACTGGTGAGAAATATATGATAAGATGAGTCTTCACAAGCTTGGTTTCAAGATAAGGATGAATATTATAAGAGATGTTATAAAATGTCTCATAGCTAAGATGGTATATGAGAAAGATAAGCTTTTCTTCAAAGGAAACATAACAATAGTGTCAAAAAGGCATATGATCTCTATAGTCTCATAGATTGTGACATTACAAAAATAGAAGCTTTCTAGCTTAAATAAGGCTTGTTCAACGACATGTTTTTGGCCCATCTCAAGATAGGGAAAAATTTTAATCCTCCAATGGCCAATCTATTAAAAAATTATGGATACTAAAATATCATTTCAAAAGCCACAGAGCTTAGGTTTCCCCATATAATTTTTATTTTAGCATTAAATTTTTGTTTAGGCTATGATATATATTTTTTCATAGATTATCATGTCTTGGCCTAGGTAGCTTTAGAGAATAAGAAGAATTTCCTTCCCATACAATACATGAATGACACATTCTAGAATAGCTTGCTAAAATTTAGGAATAAGGGGCTCAATTAAGTTTAAAATTATTTTAATGAATTATTTATTAAGTGATATTTCCAAGCCTAAAATAATAGCCCTAATTTTCATTAGTTATGCAACACAATGAAGATATCACCCTGAAGATCCCTATTATGATTTTTTTCCATTTATATATCAAAGAACCTATTTGGACATCCAAGCTTTAAAATTATTAATGAACTGTATATACCGTCATTTGTTAAATTTATTCTAGAAGCTTTTCCACCAAGAATTAATTAGAAAATTGTCAAAGAAATAAAAGGAAAATGTCATGAAGTTGTCTTTCTACATGCCCATTACACCCGCATGCTAATAGTAGGTTTTGAAGAAAAAGCTTTCAAGTTACCCAGATTTGTAGCCCCTTATTTGGTAGCATTAGAAGTGGGAAGACAAATATGGAAAAGTACCTTTAGGCATAGTTACAAGCACAAGGAAGTTTTTCCTTTGAAGTTTGGCTTTGGGAAATTCAACAATACAAGGCATTTGAGAGGAATGGCTAAGAGGTATAAAGAGTAGTGTGATTTTCCTATGGCCCCAAAGAGGATATACTTAGATATTAAAACAAGAAAAGTTCATAAACCTGATAAAATAGATGTATTTCATTTGAAAGGTATAGATAGAGAAGTAAATTGAGCAAAGGATGAAGCTCAAAAATAGTTAAAAGGAAGTATATCGATGAAGATTCTATTCACTATCTATGATCTACCAATTATTGAACTATGTAGATGGAGGAAATGCAAAGACCATCCTTTGACAAGGGGCTTTCATGATGAGTATTTAGCTCTACTATAGGAAAATTATTTTTCTTAAAACCTATAGGATCCAAAAGAAGTCATGCGAGATGAAAGATTTCCACTCAATGGACCAAAATATGTAAGAGTAAAGGTAGCTAGCAAAATCAAGTTTGAACCCATAAAAGCTAATAAAGAAAAACAATAGTAATAGATATTGGAACAATAGAAGCTATAGAAGCTATAGAAACAACAACAGAAAGAAGAGGAGAACTCGTCACTAGCTTTTACAACCCTAGACTTCTTGTCAAGTTACTTGATGAAGAGAGTAGTCCAATCTTTCAAGATTAAAGAAAAAGAAGGGAAAATCATTCTAAGCCAAAAGATTTCCATTGAGCCAAAGATAGAAGCGAGTGTCCTCTTTTTCTATAAGAAAGATTATCCACAAACTAAATAATAGAAGCTAGTAATGTCTCATCAGGACATGTCGAAGACTATAGCTACTTTAGTTAAATATGTGGGACAAGTAGTTGATAATTAGATAGATAAGCTTCAAGAGTATCTTATGTAGAATCAGTAGGAGACATCCAATTGTAGGAACTCCAAGGAAGAAAACAAGCAACTTAAGTGAATGATTACTATGAAAGAATAATT
>MNCI01032735.1:298295-313693 GCA_015680685.1 Gnetum montanum | reverse complement strand
TCATGAACACTAATTTTGTCATGTATTGTAATGATGATCTGTTCACATGTCACCCCATCCACCATTAGTATCATTCAAGTTAATAATCCCGTACCTTCCCAATATTTTGTAAGGAACTCAAGGATGAGTTTTCATTCAGCCATGGGGGTATGATGAGCCACGATATTGCATCCACCCTTACAATATCACTTAAGCGATATCGCAGCCCGCCACAATGCCTATAAATAAGAGGAAAATTTCCCTGTTTTAGGCATCTAGACTTAGACCCTTAGCCAAACTATAGCAGTTTTACCATTCCAGAGTTAGAATAATTTCCATGTGCCCACAGTAGGAGTCTTAAAGTAAATGGATCTTTATTTGAGCAAATTGTACCTAAGCACACATTTGTGTATGGCAATAAAGACGAACTTTCTGATAAACCTTGCAGCATGTGGACTAAGCTAAATAGGATTTAATTATTGTTAAATGTTTAAATGCTTTCCTAGATAATTAATCTCTCTCAACCCTTGACTCTCCTAGTTAAGTGCATTTAGTATGACCACTTCGAGCACATATGTAACATTTGGCAACCCAGTAGCAAGTAGCGCTTGGTAATCCTAACAGTGTTGCACTGGTTCAGGGTGTGTGCGGCAAGTGAGAATGGATACTGGTGTTAGGACAATTAGAACTTAGTTAGTAATTAGTTAATGAAAGTTAGTCATTTAGTTCTCTTCACCTTTTCCTATTAGCATAGACATCAAAAAGAAAAAAGATATAAAAATCATATACCTCAAGCTCACTTAACCATACAACCATGACAATACAAGTAAGCTTGGGAAGATAGTGATTGATTAACCTTAAGTGTTCCATTAAGGCGTGCAAGCACTTAGTTCTTGGAGTTCAACCGGATCGCGTGTGAAACGCTCATATTCGTATGGTTGAGTGTAGGGGTACCTTGGCACTCATCAACTATTAAAAAACTACTAGGCCATGGGATTTCTAAGGAAAGGCTAATGTACCACATCATGGATGGGCTCCATAATGAAACGAGACCCTAGGGATGTATGCCCCAGTTCAATTATATGAACTACAAACCCACCAATTCCAAGAGCTTATTAAGTGAGTAGCAAAAGAAGAAGGAGAAATAGCCAAATGGGAGAGTGTTGAAGGATCTTAACAGGATCAAAATCTTAAAATAACAAAGGTCCTTAATCATAAAGAGGAGAAATCAACTCACCCCAAGGAGATGGAATCATCTTTGCCAATACTACAATCACTAGATGAAATTGAGGCAAATATTAATAAAATGATAGAATGGGTACATAAAAAACATGGAGAATATGCAAACATTATTAGAGATGGAACCATGCAAGATCACTCTGACAACTAGAATAAACAAAGGGTGCCAAACTCAGAAACATGACAAAATACCATTTGTCAATTAAGAAGAAGGGTTGCAGAAAATAAGGATAGGAACTCAACTGCAAATCCTAAGTATCAATGTGATGTGTGTCTATACGATCACCCTGAAGGTCAATTCCTAGTATTGTCATATTTACATGAGCATTAGGGAGGAATGTTACATCCAGATTTCGTACAGAAGTACCATGTCCAACTACAGTGGCGAAACTCCCAATTGTGGGGGAGGCCACCACCAAACAAACCACATCCTTCATATACCCCAACACCAAATGCTTACTTTGTTCAACACCTTGTTTCTCTGACTAGAGCAACATCCTCTACTTCACGTCATCATTATCATTCTCCCAAGTACTATCAACCCATGCCCTTTCCAACAAGATCACCACCTCATGTTCCTTACACTTCTCCTCACCCTCAATAGTGTCATCCTCCACCTCCTTCTACCTCGCCACCAGTTGTGCTAAAATATTTTGCACCACAATACCAACCCATGAATGTTACTTATGCTACTACTATTAATAGCAGTGGAGGTCCTCCACAATGTTGAAAGTGTCCTTTCTTTAGGCATGATCGCAGGAAGAGACAACACAGTTCCGAAACCACTGCATCCTTTAACTCAGCACAAGCCTAGCACCNGTGACCATAACATGGTATGCAAGGATCGATGTGTTCCTTCATGTGGTTGTATCCATTGGTCTACATTGTTGTTGAAGTTTTAGTTGGTGNTTATGGTCACAGGTACCATAGTGGGTTAGCTCCTTACCACATGACCACATCTTATAATCTACCCTACTATGCCTACTTTCATCAAGTGTGTGAACCCCAATTTGGGTACATTCTTACCACCACATCAAAAGACACCTTGTGGTTTGGATATGACCAGACCCCAATGTTTCCAACATGCCTAGATCCATATTTTTCATTTATTAATTGTAGCCATGCCCAAAGGTTTAGTCATGGGGGATACCTCACATTCTAATAAGAAGAATTAGTAAATGTTTTTCTTTTCTTTGATTTTACAATTTTTTTTCCAATTTTTCACTTTTCAAATTGTTCTTTTATTGTTTTGAGGGTAATCTCATCGGTGAATAAAATACTCATGTGACTTGTTGGTTGAGGTGTGTTCTATGCTATTAAGTCACGAGGGACTAATTATTTGGATAGTGAGCTGACAACATCCACCTACCCATTCTATTAATAAGAGGTTCTACTTTGGGTACGATGATATTCTTGTCATCATTAAAACTTAAAAGTAACTTTGTACTCATTATGACTAGAGCAAAAAATGATGGACTAAGAGGGAATGGCCAAGGTGTGACATCAAGGAGATTTGTGGATTCTCTTTGGTGACATCTGTAGGTGCTATCATGCAACTTGGTTGTACTAAAATCCTTGTAGATCTAACTAAAATGGGAGTAAGAGTAATAAGGACACTCAATAAAGGAACTCACTACTATTATAGAGGATCCCACTAGAAAGACATGCACCCATGCCTAAAGGTTGGTGGCTTCTTTGGATCACTGTTGGAAATGATAAGGTGCCCAAGCCGCCAGCCAAGGAAAAGAAAGAAGAAAAAAAAAAGAATAATGAAGAAAAGATCAAGAAAAATGTGCCGTAGAGAAATTCCAAATCACTTCTCCCTTAGACAAAACACCAAGTGATTATGTGCCTTGTTGTCATGATGCTCTTATGGTTGTCCATCATTGGATGAAATAATGTGATGTCACTAATCAGAGGCATGGACTTGGTCTTGATTTTGGAACGAAAGGCTAATGATACATTAATCATGTCCCACACTTGGGATTCATTGTGCCTAGGGTTAGTTACCTCATGTCCCAATTTCAGTAGTCCCTTCTATGATTCATTTCACCCCACTATCCAAGTATGTCTAACTTGTGTCTTGTGTGGCATAGAACTCATACCTCATTGTGGTGGTATTTAACATGTGTGTGTTTTGTTTCATTGGTGCAGATTGCATTTAATCCTTCTAGTGCCTAAGGATATTTTAAGGTGTGGTTACGTAAGGGAATGATAGGTAGGAATTTGCTTTGGGGAGGACCCACTTGCATAACTTTTTTAATTTGTAGTCATTGCACATCACCACATCATCTTATACCCTCCGAGTACTGCATTGCTAAAGTTATCCTTTCCTTTATCATCATTCTAATTCAAACATTCCTGTGCACCACTACATGTCCTTTTTCCTCACCCTATTGATGAACTTCATTGTAAAATTCCACTTCATTACACTTTTGGTGCCTTTAGGTCTCCTCAATGTTATCCTAGATCTTTTGAATTTACCTTAAATCTTTTATTTTTGGCCTTGGAAATTTGAAAATTTATCAATTTTTCCAAGTACCTTATTTCGGAAGCAATGCAATATGGAGTTTGTGCTAGTGTGTATAAGATATCGCATCTATAAAACTTATATATATGGACCTCCCATCGGCGTCAATGCCATTGTCCACTATTCATGTGAGGGAAGTTGTTGCAATTTTCTTTCATGAATTTTCAAGCTTGTGCACCTATCATTCAAACATCAATATCTTACTCATTAATGCTCTGATTCTTGTTCTGATCAAACCTGCTTAAACCCTGAGTGTTTAACTTAGTCGTGGGGGAAGGACACACTCCAAGTTGCACATAGTTTTTTTGAAATTTTTCATTGCCTGAAGGATATCATAAGGGGTAAGTGACCTTAAGAAATGCTTAAAATTTATATCAAATTAATCTTATTTCTTCACCCAGACCCTAAAAATTACTTTTTGGAGTCACCTAATCAAATTGGGCCGAATATCAAAACTTTTAGGGGAATTTTCATGAAAATTTCTAACTATGAATCACACTAAGCAAGAACTGAATTCATTAAAGGTAATGAGTAATGTATAAGATAAGATAATTAAATTTTTCTAAAAAACCTTACTAACAATTGATCCTATGTGATTACAGATGGCCCCAAAATGAGGACAACAAGGAAGACCCTCTCAAGGTGCATCCAAACGGACAAGGATAGGTAGAGGCCAAGCGCCTCCCAAAGAACATGCAGAATAGGAGGCACAATCATTTAGCATTCATCAAGAACCTCCTGTTACTACACAATCTAGGCATGCCAAAGGTGGAGAAGGTAGGGCACCTAAATAGGGACAACATCTTACATTGTCTCTAAAATGTTTTTAGGAAATTTGGGAAAGGTCCACATCAGCAGTAGTGATTGTAGAAATTAAGTTTGAACCTTTTACTGAATTTTTCCTTGAGTTAGTCAGAGATCAACTTAAATGGTCTGCATTATGGCCAGTTCTCTCCGAAAGTGGTGATTGGTACTTGCGAGAGATGTACCAATTTTGGCATAATAAGGAAGAACGTACCATTGCTGATATTGGTGGGATTTTAGTAGATTTCTCTGCCAAGGCCATTTTGGAAGTTTTGAACCTTCCAAATGCAGGGCCCAAGGTCGCTTACCTATCCACTTGCTTTGACGTTGATGCGTAGAAAATATGGTTAAAAAGGACGTACAACAAAGAGGATAAAACATATGGAGAGCTCACACTTGAAGATATGATCTATTTTAAAATTGGAACCTATCACATTTTACCAAAAAAAAAGGACTAAATAGGATTTCTACCTATGTGGCTAGAGGAAGTTCCATCTTGATGGGCAAGATTGATGCCAACCTACCCCATCTATATCTCACAGAAATTTTAAGGTGATTTGAAGAACGTAAGATAGGGAAGTTTGCATTGCCTTTTCCATGCCTAATTAAGAAGTTGTGCTAACATGCTGGAATTCTTGGGTACACCAATGACATCCCTAGAAAGCCTCAAAATGCCTCATTTTCCAAATTACTGAAGCCATCGACACTAAGGAAAGATGCTGGTGAGACATTGGAGCTTGAGCAAGAGAAGATGGGTAGGCCCACTGCACCTCAAACAACTAGGCCCAACCAACTTCTAAACACAAGGCCTAGTCAACAATAGAAAGTGAGGCCCAACACACAATCGATAAGCTAGCAAGACCAACCACCACCACCATCACAGGACTATCAACCATCGATGAGCCACCTATAAGCCATCCGTAAATCAGTTAGTTAGGTAAGTCATGATGAGGAAAATCTCATCAAGATCATTGATGATGTCATACAATTCATAGTCTCAATTGATCATGCATGAGGCAAGGTTTCCATCCAAACAGGAGAAGGAAAATCACACTGGTCACAACAGATCTCTAGATATGCTGCATCTTTTCAAGTGCAATTAGAAACTAGTAAAGGAACCATAGTAGTGATTATGCAACACCAGGATGTAGCAAGAGCAGTAGAAGTGGTCACAAACCACATCAAATAATTGCTCAATGTCTCTGTTGTGCCACTAGCAGATTCTATAGGAGCACGCGATGCTCAAACCTTGGCTTGTCCCTCAATGACTCATGTAGATCATGAGGATGTTTTGGATCAATTGCTACAAATAGGACAAGTGATGATACCCTTGTTCAATGTCCCTCAAGATTTCACAACAACATAGTCAAACCTCATCTCCACAAAAGGAAAGCTGGTCATGGTAAAAGTTAGGGTCAACATGCAGAGGAGGAGTTGAAAAGACTCCAAGAGAAGTTCATCGCCCTACAAGCTACACAATAGGATCCATCCTAATTCATCCCTGCACACTAGTTAGAGTCATTTCAGATGGAGCAACTAAATAAAGACACAAGATCAAACGTATGCACATGCCAAAGCATTTAAGGCCTTACAAGAAGAAAATAAACACCTTGCTGCCAAAAATATCTAGTTGACCACAATAGAAAAATAGAAGAATGTTCTTGAGGATATTTTTCAACAAATGTGAGAACAATTAATAAGGGTCAATCAAGATATGAATCGTTTGGCCAAAGAAAATAGAACCCTCTCAATGGAGGAGGTACACAAAATCTATTAGAAGATGGATATTGAAATAAGCATGTGGCAAAACAAAGACAAGTGACATAAGAAACTAAAGGAGCATTTCAAAGATTAGGTGGGGATGTACAAGTAGATTATTGAGAAAGAAATCCATATGGCCAAAGCCTATATCAACACTCTCAATGCTTAAAAAACTAATTGGCGGACCATATTAGATACTTATGTTTTCGCCTACCAAGCAGAGTTAAAGAGCTAGGACTTGCAAATACAAGATCTCACTGAGTACATCAAGTTGGCAAACCTGTGGTATGCTAACTTGGCCATGTTGACGATAGGGTGCCCGAGGACAGAATTAGAGAAGTCGGTAGTAGCCGCTTACACTAAATATGAAATAGAATTTGCTGAACACAAGAAGACACTGTAGAAATTAGAGGTAGCAAATTCTAGATTAGAGGTGGCCAAGACTAGCTACCAAGGGTAAAAAAATGTCATGGTGGATTTGGCTCGATGACTCACAGATTACCAAGAATGTAGAGACAAAGCCAAAGCCTATGAGAAGGAATGACAGTTGTTTGCAACTTGGTATGTTAAGGACAATTAGATGTTTTCACAACTACCATGTCCATGGGAGGTGCCAACTCCATCAAATATTGGAACATTAGCATGGATGGCACATGATCCCTAGACTAAAGAAGAAAAGCTTCAAGTGCTCCTCTAAAGACATTCATTCCCAAAATCTGGAGCACAAGATAAAGGGAAGAGGCCCATGGAGAAACCACCACTGCCAAGAACCACATGAGTTCCAAAAATTTTATCTTTTGTATTCTGTGCTTGTGTTCCAATTTTATTTTGTTTAATTCCACACTGCGGCATGAACTAATTCATAGTTAGTCAATAATCCCATACCTATCCACTATGTAATCAAAGGAACTCGTTCTCATTTTGATTATTTGACTCAAGGACAAGTTGCTATTCAGTCGTGGGGATATGATGAATCATGGTTTGCGAAGCCCCAATATTAGATCCTCGATATTGGGTACACGATATCACAGCCTAGATAATGATATCGAATACATGATATCATGATTCCTGTGTAGGCCTATAAATATAGCATTCAGGTGCACAAGAAGGGGGCAATTGGTAAGTCTTAGGGTAGAGTCTTTTTGTCTGTTTTCAGTTAGTTTTTAGTTCTTTCCCTAGCGCATGCCTGTAGTGTGATGTTTGTAATTGTACAGAACCTTTGTTCAAGTGTGACGTACTTGGACACACACACACACACAACCGGCAATAAAGATTGAGATTACTCCATCATTATAGCATTCACTTAGTTTTAATTGTTTAATTGTTGACCATTTTTTATTGTTTTCCTAGTTAATATTTATTTTATCGTCATTTACTATTTCTGTTGTTAAATGCGAAATGTGTACGTCTTGATCATGAACATTTAAGTGTAACTACTTGGTGACCCAGTAGCATATCTAATAGTGCTTCAAGTAATGTACGCTTTGTAATCCCAGAAGTAGTACACAAAGTCCAAGATGTGTACATATGATTAAGGACGGATGCTCATCGTACTTAGGCTAGTTTAGATTTTGCTTCCTATTGATTATTAGCTTAAGTCAAGATTATTTTTCATTATATCTAGGAATAGCCTAGTGTTAGGAATCACATCATACACCTCACACTAGACTAAACCATACGTGACAGAGCAATTACTAGTCTAGGTGGAAAGACAGCGAACTGCGATCAACGTGTAACTATCTAGGCGCCACAACTAGTCCGTCTATGGAGTTTGACTGGATAATGCATGCACACTCGTATTCATATGGTTGAGTCTAGGGGTACCTCACCGCTCATCAACTTTGTCATGTTAATGGAACAACTTTCGTCCAACCCTTAGCAAAATTCTTATAGTTTATTTTTGTGACTTAGACTTAGCAATAAAGTGAATGCCCATAATGTGGTGTTGAATAGTTGTATGAAATCTTTGTTCAAGTGGATTGTACTTAGACATAATTCATGACCAAGATAAAGATCGAGATTTTTTTTTACCATTGAACATTCCACTTAGTTTACTTTACTTAGATTAATTTTACTTTCCAACATGTTTACTTTTATATCATTTACATTCCTTAAATACTTTACTTTACTTTAAACATGGTATAAGTATGACCAGTTTTGAGCGTTAAGTATAATTATTTTGTAATTCAGTAGTGGCTTCACTTGATTTGCTAAGTAGTGAATTCACTTGGTAATCCCAGTAACAGTTGCATAAGCCCAAGGCGTGTATGACAAACTAGGAACAAATACTTATCGCCATATGCTAGGATAGGTTTACATTTCAATTATTACCTAGATTTATATTTTATTCTCATTTTCATTATGGAAGCACTTAGGATTAATTTGAGTCCACAACATCATGATATCATATACCTCGTTAAGAGTTAAACCATACTACTTGCACTTCACTAACTCAACATGAGAAGACAACGATCACAAACCAACTATTATTGCTAGCATATCTACATTGTCCATTTATGGATTATGATTTAGTCATGTGTGTGTGCACATGACTTATATGGTGGAGTGTTGGAATACCCAGCCACTCATCAAACATGATGATTAAAACTTACATCCCCTTGATCTGAATTCTTTCTTTTTCAATATGTGGATTATTTAATTTCACATTACATGTAAGTAAGATTATAATATATGTATTGCCATAGCTAAACTATATGTGTGGCTACTAATAACTTATAGGAAACAAAACTTATTATTGTAAAACTATTATAAGAAAATGTTCTTCTTATGACACATGCTTAAACTTGCAATACCATCATAAAAAAATCTCCATCTTATGACATATGTTTGAATAAACAAAACCATTATAAAAAAGTGTCCATCTTATGATACATGTTTAAATATGCAACATAGTTCATCTTGTAATAAAAATAATTTATCGTAGCACTTGCAACAAAAATTTATCTTGCAATGAAAACAATTCATCCTAGTAATAAAATTTCAGGAATACTCCATCATATAAAACATCTTACTAAAATCACTAGTGATGAAATTGCAGATAAAATTATCTTTCTAAAACCACCCGTGATGAATCAACACAAGCAACAAACAACTTGTATTGTATATAGTGATGAAATTATATCAATAGCTTATCCTACAAAGTCAACAACTACCCCATAAAAAAAAATATCTTGTGAAAATAGCAATAAGCCTCCAAAAGCAACTTGTCTTACTTGTTCTCCAATTTATGTAAAAAATGTATTCATCATGTCATACATCTACACACTACACCAAATGTTACACCATTGCTACCTATCCATAGCAGAATCTACATTAGATGTTAGAATTTGAGGTGTTACATATCTAGTTAATATTTATTTGCCAAATGCTCAATCTATCACTTCACAACCTTGTGCACAAACCATCTTATTTAACATTAACTTTATGTATAACATAACACATATCTATTAATGGCATCGAACCTTTAACCTTTCTTCAATACCAATTGTTAGGAAAATCAAGTAGAACCATCACCATAGTGAAACATAAACTATCAACAAAAATCAACTACACATCAAAAGACATTGTAACAAAAGAGAATTGAAAAGAAAGTAACTCCCAAACCTTTAACAAACCATGGCAAACAATTAGGTAATGCAATTATATTAATTTTCATCATAATAAATATATGTGGTTGCTTGCATAACAAGTAAACTATTTCTAAATCAATTTGTAGATGTCTCATGGTTTCTCCAACTCTTTTTCAGCTTTTTTACAGTAATCTTTGGATTTGTTTATACTTTTTAAAATCTTTCCAAAGCCATCTTTAAGATCTTTAATAATTACTAATATTTGATAATTTATTTTCTATGAATATTCTAACTTTCTATAATTATTAATATTAGAACTTAATGGGGTACACCAGAGCATGCACACGCCGAGACTCCCGTCAACCTCCCACACTTCCTCACTTCCTCTGGGCGTCTTTGCAATGGCAGCGCTGTGGTAGACACCCAGGGGGTAATCCGTGCCCTCTGGCAGGCTGGTACCCCGATCCCACTACTTCGGCAGCAGCCTCAACTGGCGCTGGCGCAGGTATATCAATGGAGGCGGCAGCGGCCCCGTTCCAGGCGGGAGTACCGCGGCCTCGGAAGGGACCTTGATTATGCCCCACAGGGACCTCAGGATACTGAAGGCGCGCAGGACTGGCTGGGACAGGTCCTGCGAAGTGATGCATCGATGGCAAACGACGGACCCAGAGGGGGCAGCTTCTTGAGACTCTGCCTCTACCTCCACAATTGTACAACCAGACGCTCCTCTGGATGAAAAACGTTATAAGAGATGTCGCCTGGTGGCAGGCAGGCCCAGGGGAGCCGGTTCCGAGACTCCAATCCTCCGGTGTTTGGGATTGGGGCCCACAGCGGTTGTGGTTCACAAGAGACCCGGGGTTGGGGTCCACGGTTGGTGTGGGGCCAGCAGCTCTGGCCTGCCTTTTTTTTAATACAATTCGCTAGATTTTTTTAAAAAAAAATATTAGAACTTATATTATAATACTTGACAAAACTATCATATTTTCATTGTTATTTTCTATAACGGCTAACTTCACAAATGTTTAGCCGCAAAAAACGATTCTGATAAACGTTGGATAGAATTAGTTTAAAGAAAAAAACGAAAAAAAAAAAAATCTTAAGGTCGGCTAATCCCGGGGACGCATCGACAATTCATGGCCAGATACACGGCTCGGTAAGAATAGTCAAAAAGCATGTATTATTATCTGCAATGCTCAGCCACCGTTATTTATGTGGTGGATACTCCTTTTGAAGTTTTGAAGCAAAGTTTAACGCACTTTGTTTTTATTCTACGTTCGAAGATTCAAAACCAGAATGGTTTCATATTTGTAAGAAGCAGAAGATTTTGGAAAGATATGCGCAGCTGTTCGCGTGGAAGAAAATAGCTTGGGTCTACGCCTGTCTGTGTGTCTGCGGCCGCAGTTTTTGACTGTATGTGAACATACAGTTGCCATCATTATTTACGGTCGCATAAAGTTACGACAGTGGAGTTCAGCATTAGCATTGATGGCCCAGTTACATGGAGAGCTGTTTTTGTAACTCGGTTTATTTTCCTGGCTTATTACAGGGCAACGTATAAGTTAACCTGTCATTTAGAGTTATTTTCATAGCTTGTTATAGTGACAATGTATAAGTTGAGCTGTTGCATAGAGTCACATGATAGTTTTACATTGCAGTTTTAAATAGTAAGTATTTTCAAAAATAATATTTTAAAATTCCCTCTGTTTACATGATTTTGTAAAATCAAAGCATTGACTGCAGTCAATAATGTAAGACCACCCCTAACCACTGCGCCTCAAGACGAGCTGTGGTTTTATGGTTGGCTTTTCAATGTTCAAAATGATTATGAACAGTGACCATCACAGCTCTGGATACAATCTGTAACGATAGTTACAACTCATATTTTAGCTCTCAGTACAATGATTATATTATGGTAAGGACCAGCAATACTGTTTTTTATTTGGGATTCACACGTCAAAACATGAAATACACGGCTGAGCCGCCCCGTTGGAGTGACCCCAGCCAACGGATTTAAGACGTGATTTTCCTTCTGTTTTTGATCATGGTGACTTATTTAAAGATTTTCAACAAACCAGCTTGTTAACAATTAAAAACTTTGGGTACACTGACAGATCATTTGCTACCCAGCCATTATTACTGTTTTTTCTTCTACTCTAGTGTATGAAAAATTTACTATGTTCTGCCACTTTTGAGACTTTGCGGGATTTTAAACCATTGACATGGTAGTAGGGACTCCATGCCTTGAGCCAACACTCAAAGTACTCCATCTTATAAAGGGTGGTGTAAAGTTTAATTAATTATCTACGAATGAATAGATTTAGGAGTTGTAATGTTTCATGTAATGAAGTTGTGTAGTTACACACTAGAAATCTTTTAAGAGTTTTAATGAAACATTTTAAATAGCTGAATAGTAAGATTCTTGATTTGGAAAATTAATGTTATAGGCTTGATACTATAGGCAATACTAAATTATAAAGTTCTAATTAGACTATATGTCTTAAGGGTAAATATTGTCAAAAATTTATTTAGGTTCCAACACCCCTTTTCATCCTTTCCCGTTCTTAAGTAGAGATATTGTAAACTGTTTAGCAAAAGACTGGATGTTTATTTGTGGAGATTTTAATGAAAGGATAGGTTCACAACAAATAAAAATTATTTAGAGGCAACATAATATCAATAGTTTAGACATTATTGAAGATCATAATTGTTCTAAATAACATTGTTAATAAGATAGGTGAATAACTATTAGAATGGATAAATATTTTTGATCTTCTCATCTATAATGGCATTGATAGATTTACTTAATTTTCTTTATTTACTTTCATAGGGCCTCAAGATAACTCTTATATTGACTTGCTTTTATACTCTCATTAAGAATTGAATTTATTAAAGAGTTGAATAACTATTAGAAAGGACAAAATCTTTTGATCTTCTCATTTGCAATGACCTTACTATATTTCCTCATTCTTCATTATTTACTTTCACACAACCTTAAGATAACTCTTATATTAACTTACTTTTATGTTCTCATAAAGATGTTGAATTGATTAACAAGCTAAACTACTATTAGAATAGACAAAAACTTTTGATCTTATCATTAGCAATGATCTATCTACATTTTTTCAATCTTCATCATTTACTTGTGATGGGACGCAATATCGCATGAGCCGCGATATCGTGTATTGCATCCCCCACGATATCGCGTCTTCCCCTACGATATTGTGTATGTGATATCGCAGTCTGCTGTCATATCTATAAATAAGAGGCGGCACTCCCTTGTTTCCCAATCCTAGGCTTAAAGTAGGGAAACTCTGGCGGATTGATCACCCCAGAGATAGATTATTTTCCATGTGCCCGCAGCAGGAGTTCCCAACTGAACGGATCTTTATTCGAGCAGCTTTGTACTTGAATGCAAGTTGTGTACGGCAATAAAGACGAGCTTTGTGGATAAACCTTGCAGTACATGGAATAGGTTTTATTACATGTTATTTCCTACCTGTTATTTATTACCTGCAGTAGCGCGGTATGAGTACGACTTGATTACTAGCATTTACGAATGTGTACGGTCAGTTAAGGAATCGGTTGCTCATCGCGATTAGTCTCTCTCACCCTAAACTCCTAGAATGTGGGATAAGTACGACTTAGTTACGAGCATTCAAGGATGTGTACGGATAGCCAAGGAACGGATGCTTATCACGCTTAGGCTAGTTAAGTGCCTCAGTACGACCACTTCGAGCACGTGCGTTACGTGTGGTGATCCCAGTAACGATTAGCGTTTGGTAGCCACAGTTACATAGTTCACGATGTGTATGGTAAGTGGGAACAGATGCTGACGCTAGGTAAATTAGACTTAGTGCATTAGTTAGAGTTAGCCTTAGTTTCTCAACCCTTTCCCCATTAGCATAGAAGACATCAAAGCAGAAAAGACCATAAAAATGATATACCTCAGACTTGCTTAACCATACACCGTGACACATACAAGTAAGTCTAGGAAGACAATGATTAATTAACCCCAAGTGTTCTAAGAGGCGTGTAGGCATTTAGTCTACGAAGTTCGACTAGATCATGCGTGCGACACTCGTATTCGTATGGTTGAGTGTAGGGATACCCGCCACTCATCATTGGACTAAGTGTTTGTGCGCTAAATAGAACATAAAGGATATCACTCACATCGTTGGGAGCCTAAACGAAATTTTAGGTTACTTAATTAAATAAGAATTTATATAACGGTGAAATAGCACACCGATAAAAATGTCTTCTTCTAGCAAAAGCAATTCACCGCCTAAGGATCATACAAAGAACAGTCGGCAACATAAAACACATAACCAAAATCAGCCAAGTCCTAAATAATACAAGATAGTCTATACTCATCCCGATGAGTATATTCCAAACTTTACCTTTATCCTCCATCAAGATAAACAGATGTGCTAAAGAGATCTGCAAGGTAACATTGTGTTACCTTCGGATCGTGTGGTCTCTAACATGCTCTTCCGTGCTTTGGCACAGAGAGGCATGATAGAATTATACACCGAATACGTTGCGGTAGACTTTGACATGAGGGATTATCATCCCACAGATTTACAATGTATGAGGGAATTAAAGCAGGAGAGCCAACATACACTATTGAAAGGCAAAGAGGTCCTGCACGTCCTTAGCGAAATAGGAGATGAGGAACCCCTTATAACGGGTTCTCCAACAAATGATGTTCCTCCTCCGAATGATGGTGAGGATGTAAGGCATCAGAACCTACGATCAATGATACATAACACTGGTTCTGATGCCCATGAACACCAACTGTTCATAGAAGGAACAACAACTCATGCTAAGGATGAGCACTTAGATCGTAACCATGATCAGGGCCGAAGTACCCGAAGAGAAGGTAGGAAACATCGCCACGGTGATGGTTCTCCTTCTTCTTCCCCTTCTTCACATCACTCACCCTCTCCTTCCACCTCTAGGTGCAATCATGAAGAGCACAACGGAGACGATAAAAGTAGAAAAAATGAGAGACCTCGACAAGAGAGTCAAGAGAGAGGACAAGGGCCAGGATGTAGGGAGAGTAGGAAACTACGCAGACATCATAGACGTCATGAAAGAGATGATTATGACGAACCCCTACTCACAACCCAAAGTATGCTTGACATTACAGAGGCTGTTAGGATTCCAACAAGGCACTTAAAAGACAGTCGGATCAAGCGTTTGGACATAAATAATCTCCCACGTTTTGAAGGGGGATATAACGCTGATCCACAATATCATTTATAGGCATTCCACAATGCGTGTGCCTTGCAGAATATAGAGAATGAGTGGTAGAAGCTTAAGTTATTCCCAAGGACACTCATCAAAGAAGCAAAGAGTTGGTACCAGTCCTTAGAACTGGAAACCATCAGGAGGTGGAGTACAATGCTTAAACTCTTCAACAATAAATATCAGACGTACTCCAGAGTGTTCAATTTGCGTAAGAAGATCCAAGGCTGGAAACAAGATGCTTATGA
>MNCI01032735.1:276438-296930 GCA_015680685.1 Gnetum montanum | reverse complement strand
GGGCATGGCTTAGTACAGTAGATGCATGCTTTTCTTGGAAATCTCTAAGATAAATATTTATGGAAAGATCGAGAAGAGGAAAGTTCCATGCATCACATACAGTGATTCATCGGGTGATGACATGGAGGAAATGCCTCCATGTAACAGGTGTGCCCATGAAACTTTGAAACAAAGATGCTCATATGTAGCAACTACACAAGTAGTAGACACCCCATGGTTGACAGCTACTAGAAGTAGCAACCAAATATGCATGGAACAAACTGAGGCACTAACCCATGCCAACAACGAAGCCATAGACATTGAAATATGAGCGTCACCAACTTCCATCCCTTAATCTAAGATCATCAATTGGGAGAAGTTGGACACTTCTTAGAAATTCAAATAGGTGCTCATTATTTTGAATCTCTCCCTTTCCACTAAGTCATGGGGGAGATGGCCGCCTATGCTAACCATATGGGGCCCTCAGTTCTTTTAAGTTTTTTTTTACATGTTTTTTGTTTTACACATTTTTGTTTTACACGTTTTTGTTTTTCACATTTTTGTTTTACAGATTTGTTTTGCAAATTTCTTTAATTTTTCTTATTTTTGTTTTCCAACATCGTTATACTTTTCCATTTTGTGTGTGTGTGTGTGATCCACCTTGTAAGTTCGTCACCCAATAAGTGTTCGGAACGATGGTATGAACTATTTTTTATTGATTGCTAATGTTTGGTTTTTACCTTTAAGTTACAATGTTGATACTCAGGTATGTTCTTTTGATATAGTAGGCAATGAGTCCACTTCATCCATCGATCCACCAAAGTCTATGGTCTCTCTTGGCTTGGAAATGTATAGTCCCCTTTCTAATAAGAACTTTAACGAATCAGTGACTGGGTACTTCTCAAAGTAAGGAAGGACTCAAGGTTTGAAACAGATGTGACTTCAAAGGAACTTGATGCATTTTTGTTGGCCATTCTCTTGAGTGCTTGGATGTTTCCTTCTTAAGTTTTTTTGTCGTTCTGATGTTACCCTATCATCAGAAGCTGAGACAATAAAAATAAGAAGTCTTTGCATGGTGTGGTTCTCACGTAGAAAAACACAAACCACAAAAACAAAAACAAAAAAGAAGAAGAAGTAAGAATTCAAAGCACACCCCTTAGAAGAAATAAATTTGGGCTACAAGCACTGGTTATGGAACCAAAAGTGTTCCCTCTAACTAAGGCCCTTTTCACTTCCCATTCTCTCCTTTGTTTCATCGTGGTGGTGGCTCTTGGCGGAAGCATTCTTGTCATTCAAGTTGATGGTTTGGTCAAGTGTGTTGATGTGAAGTCATTGGATGTGGCTGATTTGAGGCCGAAGTTGGAATGAGATTTGCCAAGTCACATTAATCATGAAACACACAAGGGGCTGTACACCACCTTGTTCTTGGGATTCCATTTCATCCTCTTCTCTTCATCCTTCTCTCCGCTATTCACCTCATTGCTGGATGTATCATTAATGTATATTTTGGTAGATACATTATTTTCTTTTTGGTAAATTCTCACGGTTAAAACTTTAACTCTTGTTCCAAAGGACATTCCCAGAGCCTAAGGACTCTTTGAATGTGGGTTTCTCAGGGCACTAAGGGCATGAGCCTGCTTTGGGGAGGACCCACTAACATTCCTATTTGGTCCCTTAGTTAAATTCTTTTCCTTCACATTTTGCAATTCATTTTATTTTGTTCATTTCCATCTTGACATCTATTTTTTCGATGTCCTAGTTGTCTCTTTTTATCCATCTTCTTGTTCTTATTCTTTCTCCATTCTATCGCTACTGGAGGTTCGCAATTAGTCATGGGGGTACGGGGCCTAATTTTTTTAATTTTCTCCTAGCCCTAAATTTTTTCAATTTTCTTCCTAACCCCTACACCTTCGATAGTCATTATTTATATATCTCTAGATCCATAATCAGCCATACCAGAACCCAGCCAATGGACTTACACTGAAGCAAGGTATTGCCCACATTGACATTTATTTCCCCTTGCTAATATATGACTGTGTTGTGTGCACAAATGGCGATCATGCAACAACAAACCGGATCTGGAGGGAGCACTTGGAATGGAGCAGTACTGGAAGTAGCTATGCAAAGAGCAAGATTGATGATGCACTTACAGATGGACAATGAAAGGCGCAATTTGGGCATTGGTAGCAACAAGACCTCTTCTCTCTTCTTCTCTCCTCTACTCTCTCCTCTTTTCTCTCAGTTGCCAAATGTGGCCTGATGTCAATGTAATAAGGTGTTCACCCTTGTTGTCATGAACACCAGTTTTGTCAAGCCTTGTAATAATGATCCGTTTACATGTCATCCCATTAGTTCCATTTCCTCAATAATCCCATACCTACCTGATATCATTGTAATGAACTCGAGGATGAGTTTTCATTTAGTCATGGGGGTATGATGGGATGCGATATCGCGTCCAATGTGATATCGCATCCCCCATGATATCGCGGTCTGCCACCATATCTATAAATAAGAGGTGGCACTCCCTTGTTTCCCAATCCTAGGCTTAAAGTAGGGAAACTCTAGCAGATTGATCACCCCAGAGATAGATTATTTTCCATGTGCCCGCAGTAGGAGTCCCCAACTAAACGGATCTTTATTCAAGCAGCTTTATACATGAACACAAGTTATGTACGACAATAAAGATGAGCTTTGTGGATAAACCTTGCAGTACATGGAATAGGTTTTATTACATGTTATTTCCTACCTATTATTTATTACCTACAATAGTGTGGTATGAGTATGACTTGATTACGAGCATTTACGAATGTGTACGGTTAGTCAAGGAATTGGTTGCTCATCACAATTAGTCTCTCTCACCCTAAACTCCAAGAACGTAGGATAAGTACGACTTGGTTACGAGCATTCAAGGATGTGTACAGATAGCCAAGGAATGGATGCTTATCACGCTTAGGCTAGTTAAGTGCCTCAGTACGACCACTTTAAGCACGTGCATTACGTGTGGTGATCCCAGTAACAATTAGCGTTTGGTAGCTACAGTTGCATAGTTCAGGGTGTGTACAGTAAGTGGGAATAGATGCTGGCGTTAGGTAAATTAGACTTAGTGCATTAGTAAGAGTTAGCCTTAGTTTCTCAACCCTTTCCCCATTAGCATAGAAGACATAAAAACAAAAAAGCCCATAAAAATGATATGCCTCAGACTTGCTTAACCATACACTGTGACACATACAAGTAAGTCTGGGAAGACAACGATTAATTAAGCCCAAGTGTTCCAAGAGGCGTGTAGGCATTTAGTCTGCGGAGTTCAACTAGATCATGCGTGCAACGCTCGTATTCATATGGTTGAGTGTAGGGATACCCGCCACTCATCAACTTGTACAAGGCCTCAAGGTAACTCTTGTATTAACTTGCTTTTGTGTTCTCATGAAGATATTAAATTCATTAAAGAGTGGAAAGTTAGAGAGGAATTGGTGGAATCTTTTCATGATCATTTAGAGTTTGTGCTACAAATTAAAATTTCTTGTTAGACAAGAAAAAATAGGAATAAAAAAATTAGTACAGAGTCACCCCAAGAGTCAAGGAAAAACATATAGATGTAGTATACAACAAATGGAATCTTGAAAAACATCGTAAGGAGCTTGAGAAAATTTTTCTTGCAACAACTATGTATGTTATGTATTCACAATTTGAAGGTGCTTAGAAGACTTAGTTTCATGAGAATTGCATGCAAACTACATAGAATATTAAGAATGTGATTAAGAAATATAGACAAAGTTTAGTTAAGACATATAAATCGTTGATTAGAACTAAGAGAAGAAAATTTATCAAGAAGTAGCATAAATATTTTGCTTGCATTATTAAAAAGGATCTAGACAGCTTTGGTAGTGTCTTCATCATAAGGTGTTCTTCTCATTTCCTTTTTCTTTTCAAGATATATGTTCATTTTACAATAAATTATTTACAAGAGAAGATGATAATTCTACTATTATTAGTACACTAAGCACATCTTCAATTTACTCTTGAGGAAGTCATAAAGAATATTAAAAGACTAACATCTATCAAAGTTATAGATTTATATGATTTATATATAGAATTAAAGTTGGTAGAACCTACTATACATAGAGAAATTTGGCATAGATTAAATTTAGCAATGGATCAAGGATTATATTGATATTTGAAAACTAATAAGGCTACCTTATTATATAAAAAGAGTGATAAGAATAATTTGAACAATTATTGAATGGTTTTTATGAATAATATTTTTGCTAAGTTGTTATACACTCTACTAAAAAAGAGATTTAGTTTTGGGCTAAACTTAACTAGGTTAGGGAAAGATGTCAAGTAGGTTTTAGATAAAACCACTTTACTATGAATCACTTAGTCACTCTTAGACACTTGCGTGGAGTATGCAAATTTTTTTTATATATTTTTTAATTTTGTAAAAGTATATGATTTAGTAGTTTACATAAATTCATGGTTTCTCTTGCATAAAATTGATCTCCTTATAGAACTAGTTGTAGCAACTCAAAGATTATATGAAAAAGTGATTATTGAAATTACAAACAACAATTCAGAGAAAAAAACCTTAATTCAAGAGAAAAATTAGAGTTAAACAAGGTTTTCCACTTTTTCTAATGCTCTTTGATGTCTTTATTAATGAAATGCAAGAATGGTTATGTAATGAGCAAGATAGTTACACTATCAAAATTGGATCCTAAGTAATGAATCTTCTTTTGCATGGAGATGATGCTACCTTGATCTAAGGCATAAGGTATACAAAGTATGTTGTGAATTTTAGAAAATTATTTCCATTCATCTAGTCTTTAAGTAAGTGTGAATAATACTAAATTTTTGATCTAGGGTATAATAAATATATATTATAACTTTTAAGGCTTTGTATACTTTCAAAAACATATGAATAATTACATATGGAAGAAGCACGTTAAAGAAGGAATAACAAGTGGTTTCAAGGCTCTATATACTTTCAAAAACAAGTATAAGGATATAGGACTTTGGAATTGGAATGTGAGAAAATAAATTTTCTAGATTATCATCTCCTACTATATTGTATGGATGTATTGTTTGAGGATTTAGACTCACTTCAAAAATTTAGAAAAATATTGAAAGAGTACAAAAATTATTTCTACTTGATGAGTTAAAAGTGAAGATGCAAACATTTTACTTATGTTATTATTTAAATATGATTTATTACCTTTAGAAGTAGAAGCTTTATGACCATTTATTGCATATGCTCATTGCTTACATATCTCAAGGTAAGATAAATTTTCTATAGTAGTTTCTAAGGATTTATGCAAGTGTTAGTGGTATTTTTAGGGAATGAAATGATTAAGAAAATGGAATATTTCTTTGAAGGAAGTGTAATGAAATCCTCAGCATAATCACCAACTAGTCAAGTAGAATTTTTGAATATAGTTATGGTCTAATGTAGAAGGAAAGAAATAATTTTCTTTACATCACATTATATCTAATAAGTTAGATGCAATAGCTAAGCATCTCTTAACTACTATTCTAATGAAGTATCGAAGTGCTATAAGAAAACATCGCTTAAGTTCACATCATCTTAAAAATTTAAAATTAAAGATAGATTTAACTCCCTTGAGAAGAATGTATCTATAGGTTGTGCAATTTATTAGCCCTTGAGGATGAGCTATATGTGTTTTTTATGCTATGACTACCTCTTTAAAATATTGTTAGAATGTTACAGTAAAAAACTTATATGAATTTTTTATTGCCCCATTGGTGCTTGGTTAATTTGTAGAGTGTGTCTTTATTTTTTATGAAAATGTAATATCTATCTAATAAATGCTATTGGACATAATAAAGCTTTAGTTTCCATTTATAATTTCTAGTTCACTTGATAAAACTAGGACATCGACTTATGAAGGTTCAAAGCATGATAAATTAAACAAAATAAGTAATGAAGATAAAGATTGATAAGCTTAAGTTAAAGTCATGACCTAAAGGATTAGTTACTATAACTCATAAAAGTACTAATTCCCAGTAAAATTAAAATTGACAAGTAAAGATCAATAAATGTTCAAGAAAATCAAGTCTAACCTATAAGATCATCCAAGGAAAAATCAAGGAAAATTATTTAGTTATTAAATGAGATCATTTAGGATCATTTCCATTCATAATTAAATCCTTATTATTTATCTATTTATAACTCACAAAAATTATTCATAAAGTTTCAAATAAATTTATTTTATGTTGGATGATATTTTATATGGGATGTTAGAACCTGGAAATAATTATAATATAAGTACATCCTAAGATATATAGTCCAATTGCAACTTTATAACTCAACACATCAAAATCAAACCCATGACTTGCATATATTTTTTATGATTGTAAATAGTATCTTAATATCATACCTCAAATCCTAGTGCATTATATTTACTCACAAGATGCAAAACCGAACTCTAAGATGTATGAAGCTAGGAAAACAAGTTTTAATTAAAACTAGGAGGAGTTTTCATCTAATAGACATGGATATAAATAGAACTTAAGAAATTATAAACCTAATAATATTTATTAAATGATAATAAAAGAGAGTGAATAAAATAAAAGTATTATAATGGAAATTTGCATAAAAATTTCTTATGAATTTATTTGATTCTAACATGTCTGATGTGGCAATGTTGAATATCTTCTTGATATTCATGTAGATGGTGAAGAGAATCTTGCCTTTGTTCTTCAAGGAAATCAAACTCAATGCATTACATGTTGTTGTCCTGATTTGAACACCAATCATGTAAAGAAACACAAAGATCTAGGATATGAAGCTCAATTGGTAAGATTGCCTTTGAACCATAGGTTAGAAAGTATGGAGAGTGACTAATATCTATAATGTAAAGTAATATGATAGATCCATAGGCCATGGGATAGCCCTATGTGCCAATTACATTGAGTTTTATAAATCATGGTGCAAAGAAATTAGATGATAGTTTTATTGGTAAAGTCAGCCTAATTATTAGACTAAGGATAGTAGGGTGATGAAAATGATTGAGTGATGTGGTACATAGAATAGAAATTAGCTATCTCCTTTTAAACTAAGGATTATTATTAGTTATAATTTGAAGAATGCCAATGTAGGTCATGATGTGGTCAAGAATGAAGCAACATATGAAGTGGGACTTGGTGGAATGCAAAGAAACAACCTCTTCCCACTTAGTGAAGTATTCTATAGTAGTTAAAATAAATTGGTGTCCACTAGATAAAGGAAGGATAATAGCACCAATAAGATTTAGATCCCATTTTTAAAAGGTTCATGTGATCTGAGACCTGTTAAGCTCCTATGAGGGAATGTAAATAAACAAAGCATACCTTTAGCAAGTATCGCACATATTGACTAGATGATATGCATCTTTGGCTAACGTTGATCACTAATAACCTAAAAAATTATATGAGTAGCTAGGAAGTGTAATCCTAAGTGTCCATTATAAATTTCTAAGTGAACCTAATCATGAACTCTCTTAGACTCTACAACACTAAGACAATGTAGAAGAACACCTATAGAAGAAACTCAATATAGAATATCAAGATTTACTAATCCAAAATGCTAACTATGTTCATGTAAAGCACCCTTTAGAGTAGGTATGAGATGAGTAGAATTCTCCCCAATAGTGAGATAATGAAGAAGATCAGGATAATGCTGATTATCATCATTCATGTTGATAGCTCTTATTAAGATTTTAGGAGATTGCATGACATGTGACAAGAAAATTAACTAAATGAGTGGATTCCATATAGAGGAAGGATCATCATGGATGGAAGAAGTTGCCAAGAAATTAGCTAACATGTTTTTAGAGCATGGAATATGGCTCAAAATATGATAAAAAAAGAGTGGATAACTTTCTTAGCAATTTTGAGATAATGAACCAAGTGAGAAGCCTTGTAATCATAGTCACCACTAACTTGATTTATGATAATATGAGAGTCATTATAAATAGTAATAGTTTTGACTTGATTTTGTAAGGTTATCAAGAGACCTCATATTAAAGCCTTATATTCAGCTACATTATTAGTACAAGGAAAGTTAAGCTTGTAAGCCTAATAAAAGACTTGTTTAGTAGGAAGGATAAGGACACAAGATGTACTAGATCTGAAGGAAGTGTGTGCTTCATCGAAATAAATGAAAACATTTAAATCCTTAGCATCAATATGTAAGCTATGAACAATGTTAGTTATTTTACAGGAAGATATAAGATCAGCAATGGCTTGACCTTTAATTGAGTATTTATATAGAAAACAAACATTAAACTCAATGAGAAAGCTCTTCTAATGAGCAAAGTGATGGTTGTTGGAAGGATTGTTAGCAATGACTTTGAGAATGTTGTCTTTGCTAATAACAAATACCTTAGCATTGAGAAGATAATATCTCTACTTTTTGAGAGCAAAGACAAGACTTAGATAACAATTTTTGATATTAGAGTACATAGTCTCACATTTTGAAAAAGGATGAGATATATAGTATATTGAAAGAAAAATTCTATTTTCTTACCTTTGAGAGAGCATGGTGGGTATAGAATGATTAGATTTGAAAAGATAAATATAGAAAGGCTAGTTGAATCATGGAGGATGTAGAATGAGAAACATAGTTAAGGTTTCTTTAATATAATCAAAGGTCTTTTAGCACTTTTCATCTTAGATAAAAGAGGTGAGAAAAAATGGATTAAAGGATGAAGGCAGTTGATGAGATTGGAAATAAAGTGGTAGATCAATTGAAGATGATCTTGTAGAATACACATATCTCCAATATTTTGAGGTGGTGTGAGATGTAGAATAGCCTTAACCTTATCAAGATCAATAGCTATACCATCTTAAGAAACAAGGTAACCTAATATCATACCCTTAAGAACCCTAAAAATGCCCTTCTTGGGATTAAGAAACATGTTAAATTTGTCACAGTGAATTAGAATTTTATCTAAGTTAGAAGGATGATCAATAGCTAAGATAGATTGGATGGTCACATCATCAATGTAATTGTTAACTACTTTAAACATCATATCGTTGAAGATGTTAGTCATAGCTCATTGATAAGTAGATTAAGCTTTCTTGAGTCCAAAGGGCACTTTTGTGTATAAAAATGTTCCCCAAGGAGTTATGAAAATAGTATATTATTGGTGCTTTGGATTTATATGAATTTGATTATAGCTAGAAGTCCCATTCATAAAGGATAAAAAAGAGCATGACTAGCTTTGAAATCTATAAGCTAATCAATGTTAGGCAAACAAAAGTCATCTTGAAGAGTGACCTTGTTGAGATCTCAAAAGTCAATGCATATGTAAATACTACCATTCTTTTTGGAAACTACAACCATGCTAGAGACCTAATCAAAATAGTCAATAGGACAGATGAATCCAACATTGTAAAGTTTAGTAATCTCTTCTTTTATAACAAGATCTATAGAAGGATAAATTTTCATAACCTTTTGCTTAATAACTTTGGAATCTTCTTCAAAGATGATGTTGTGTTGAATTAGCTTTAGGTCTAAACCAAACATATCACTATATGCCCATGAAAAAGTAATTGCATGATTTTGCTAGATCGCTAGAATAGACTCTTGAAGGTCTTGGAAAAGAATAATACTAATTTGAAGAGTTTTTTGCTCACCCTTATGACTTAGTATTGGTACACTAATTTGTTGACTATTAGTTAGAAGAGGCTCTTAATTTAAGAAAGAGAGGTCTAACTGAGGTAAGAGTTCATCCTCTGTAACATCTAAAGGGAGATCTAGAGTCCTGCATACCTAGCTTGGATGGTGGCTCAAGATTAAAGGTTGAAGTAAAGAGTCTAAACAAGTAGCCATGTTCGCTTGGGCTAGAATCAAGGAGTTAGACTTTCCATTTGAAAATGAAGATGTCAAAAGTTAAGATTAAATAACACTGAGACATTATGGATGTCAAAAGTCCTAGAGCATGTGTCATTTATAAGCTATAAAAGATATGGAAATGAGGAAGTTTGACACCAAAGCTTTCATTTACATTAGAGAAACTTGAGAATTGACATTTGAGCAAAGCAAAAGTAATAATAGAGGTAAATGAAAGGGAAGCACGATGACAAGTGGTAACCACAGCAGGCAAGAAACTAGGGGTGGGTCTAGTAGTAGCAAGGAACTACCTTAATCCTACACCCTTCATATTAGAGCTCAAATGTAAGTTATCCAAATTGTAGTTATGAATTCTTGCAAATATTTACTATTCCGTTGGTTTTGTTGTAACGTCTATGTTAGATTTTTGAAGATTGGAAGGATTTTGCTAAATATATGTCATCATAGGCTTGAATTTAATTTCATTTAGGAACTTGGAGTAGTTTTAAATTTTAGATTAAAGCTTTTATATTTTGATTTTATCTTGGGATTGAGAACCCCATTGTGTACCCTTGATTTCTAAGGATTTTTGGAAATTCATAGATCTATTACTAGAAGTCTCATGCATGCATTAATTCTTGACTTGTTTATGCATGATATGTAGAAAACATGTTTATCATATAGGATATTTAGCATATTACTACCTAGATTAAGAGATATTATAGTTTTTCATGTTATTACTACAATGTGTTGAACAATGATGCTAGGGAAAAGAAATCCTATAGTTTTGATGTAGGGAAACCTCTCCCTATTCTCTTGTTATGCCCTAAATGTGTGTTGTGTAGGTTTTAGGCTTGAAGAAAATTTCTTGGAAGGGTAGGACATGTCTTGGCAAAGACCTAGAGGTGATAGGAGACACCTGAAAACTAGAAGAAATGTCTTGTAGTTTGGATTGACATCTCAGGCAAGACTTCTTATCTATGTAGAAGATGTCTTAGAGGAGATGTCTTCCCAAGGTAGAAGATGTCTTGCACAAAACATCTCCCCTATAAATAAGACATCTTAATCTTGGAAAATACATCTTGCAGTCATAGATGATGTCTTTCTCGAGAGCTGATTTGACACAAAAGACATCTTATGAAGGTTAGAGATGATTCGTATGACCAAGGAAACTTTCAAAAATAGTTTTCCCAATTGGGGAAACAATTAAAAAAAGATGAAAAATGATGGAACAATTGGAGAGAAGGTAAAAAGACTTGAAAAATATCTAAAGAACCTCAAGTTAATTTGAGGAAAGGATTCTAGGTTTCTTTTCTTCTAGTTGTCCATAAATATTAATGAAATTCACCATTGTGATAACACACACATATCACCAAGATCATGAGCAAGAGAGAGAGATCATCAGGATGGATAGCTTGTGTAAGAAATTTGAGTGAGAGGAAAGGTAGAGCACTTGAGAGAGGTTAAGAAAATCTCATGTAAGTATCTTGTCTTAAGCTTTGGATCCATGGTGAGTGATTAAGAATTCAAAGGGGACAAGTTGGCCTTTAAGATTCTTGGGAGAGTTGTGAGTTGAGCTTGGCTCCTCATCTTTGATGTATTTTCTCCATATTTTGAGAGTTTTCTTAAAACAAGAGAGATTTTCCCCATTTCATTATGTTATTTTTGTTTTCTAAGCTAGATCTACTTGGAAGTTGGAAATGGGCCTATTGGGATCTATTGAGGTAGCAACGATAGCATCTCTACATCAAGTTTTACTTTATTTTTAGCTAAATCTAGCAAATACATTAGATAATACTAGTAGAAATACTAATTGACCTGTTCTTGGGCAAATTCAAATTCACTAAATACATTATGTGAATTTTTTTTGTAAAAACATTTTCACCAAATACTAATTGTAGAAAATGGATAATGTTACATTTCCATTCCCGAACGGTGCCATTGCATAATAAAGATGATGTCTCTTCATAAATGGTGTCATAATTATTGTAATAAGACCCAAAAGGGCAAGTTATAATTAAGAAACGAAAGAGTGCATTATAATAACAAGCATGTCTCTCAAAATAACCTTTGAGTGTTTGACCTAAGGTATTTATACCTAAGCATTAGATTTCATATTAGCATGGAGCTTTGAAGCTGGTAAAGGTGAGGAAGACGTTCTAGGTTAAGTAGGATAGGAAGATGATTGACCATACTTTCTAGTCAGTTGTAAGCCTAACCATGATAGTAGTGTTAGATAACCTCTAAGGGATACATGTTGAAGGAAGATAACTCCAAGGAAACCTTAGAGCAGGACCCAGATACATTATTCGACATCAATAAAGCATATTTTTCATTTTCCTTCCGTATTTCGATGTTATTTTCTTTATGGATAATGTTGGATGTAACATATATTTGACATTTGCCACATTATTTTCCTTACACATAATTTCAAATGTAACGTATATTTGACATTTGCCATGACATCTAGGAATAGTATGTTACATTTAATATTGGAGCAAACCACAATCCAAGGGCTAACTACAATTCAATGATAAATTGTGGAGCCATCACCAATGAAGAGTTATGAATCACCACTAGATATGCCTTATGTTCAAGATTATCCATGTAAGGCAAACGATACCTTTCTAGTGATTTTCTTGAATAATTAAGTCTAGATCATATATCTAAAAGAGAACTATGAATGTACATCATGTTCAGGATGGACTCCACTAACTAATAAGCATCCTTCATAGTGGCTTTCATGGATATCAGCAACTAGGAGATATGATTATGTCTCAATAAGATACATCAACTTCAAGAAACATTAGTAAGATAAGGATCTATCAATCCAAGAAACTCTTACCTAATTTGTAATATTATTAGAATGTTAATTAATCAAGGTTATTGTTAAGTTTTCCTTAGGAAGTTAGTAACCATACCTTAAGTCAACCTTATCTTGTTTGGAACTTATTATTCCTAAATACCTAACCCTTGTAACTTGACATTACTCATCCTTACCTAAGACACATGCATTAGAAAGTTTAAGAAATTTAACCTAGTCATAAGATTATCTCATCCTACTTTGCTATTAAGCATTATTGGCATGATCCATAAGGAAGCTAATACTTGATAGGTAATGTTGTGATATCTTACTTTGCTAACCCTTTTCTTAGTACCTTACTAGGATATAACCATGATACGAAAGCATAGGTTTACATCACAATTGTGAGATTTTAAGGTATAAGTGTTACATTTTTTTTGTACAAGAGTTTGTATATCATTGATAATCAAATCCAAGTCACCTAGAAGTTCTCATGTCACTCATAACTTAGCCTGGTAATGTTAATTTCACAAAATAAGCTATTTTGGTCATTTGAAATCCTAAAATTCCAATTTAGTTTTTAGACCCTAAAACCATGCCCAAAGCATAGTACCTGTCAAGATGATTCCAATGGTACAAATGTAGCCCAAATTGAAAATCAATGTTATTGTTAAGTTTCCCTTAGGAAGTTAGTAACCATACCTTAAGTTAACCTTATCTTGTTTGGAACTTATTATCCCTAAATACCTAACCCATATAACTTGACATTACTCATCCTTACCTAAGACCCATGCATTGGAAAGTTTAAGAAATTTAACCTAGTCATAAGATTATCTCATNAACATCATGACCATAAACTTTAAATGACAATATCCCTTAAAAATGTAACACTTATACCTTAAAATCTCACAACTAGGTTATGTAAACCTATGCTTTTGCATCATGGTTATATCCTAGTCAGGTACCTACCAAGTAAGATATCACAACATTACCTNGCCCTGCATGGCACTGTGCTGGCCTCGTAACGGCTTGCCTCCCACTACCTCAGATACTCTGCTTGCACCGCTTGTTACCGTGCTCTGCTCCCTCCTATCGCCACACACCGACCCTCCATGTTACCTCTGCCACCCATGCGGCCTCACGGCCTTTGCCATCGACAATAAGAGAACATTTTCTGCTATTCTCTAAGTGACTTGTGCCATTTTTTTTCATGCCGCTGCTCTCAATATGTCTTATTAATCATCGTTACCATTTGCCGCTCTATCAGCCGCATTGTTTATCATCCTTGCCATCACCGCCATCCACACCACATCACCATCACCTACCCCTGTGAATTCACCTCTGCCTACGCCAAAAAATAAGTCAAAATTTTTGGTAGTCCACGGTGGCCATGAGTATCGATAGACACTATGGCACCACAGGATCCCACCTCCACGAGAGCACCGATGAACACCGTTAGCAGCGTAGTATCCTACCTCTTTTGGAGGTTTTGGCTACCAAGAAATTTTTCATTAATTGATGAAAATATTCAAAAATTTCATCAACTGCAGAGAAATTCAAAAATCATCAATTAACAAGAAATTTGAATTTGATGTTTATAATAGAAAACTTTAAATATCAAAAAGTAGATAAATTTGACAACTAGTCAAATTCATAGGTTGGTAGCAAGTGAAAAGAAATTCTATAATTAACCACACCCATCTTGTAGTTGTACTAGGATGGGTGACTTTTTAGGAAGTTTCGATTTTTGTGCCCAAAGTTTTGGACTTGGAAATCCATAACTTTTAATTTTGGAAGCCTTTTTCGATAAAAAAAAAAAGAGTTGTTTCCGACAAATTTCAATCTCATAGATGTAATGGTGAAGTTAGATCTACCCCACACAACTCTAAAAATTAGTTTGGACTCCTTACCCAACATGATGCCTCAAGACCCTTAAAGGCTTAATTTTAGCATTGGACATATAATGTTCATTTCTAACTTATAAATAACCATTTCTAACAATTTTCAATCTTCTAAACTTGATAGTAAGGTTAGATTTATCATCCAGCTACCCAATAATTAGGTGATACCTTATATCATGCCTTAACAAACTATAACTTAGATTGAGTAACCATGCCTAATAATTTAATTATTAGGGCTAAAAAATCTAACCTTTTCATCCATCTTGGGCTTTAGGATTAAATACTTAGACTATGCTAATAGTTAGTCTTTGATAACTAACCCCTAGTATATCATAGTTACATTGTCAAAGTATTCTGTGATAGGTAGAAAGGTCATTAAGAGTCTAGGTAATGTCGCTAGTTGTTACCAACCCAAAATCAATTGGAGAATTAGTTGATGGACTAGAATAATCAAGAAGATTTTATATTAGTTCAACCTACAATCAAATCATGCAACAAAACATCATGAAGAATCATAATCTTATTCCAAAAACATGTATGATACCCATAAGGAGAAATGACCTAGGAGAAAATTCAAGAATAAGAATGAAATTTGCAACATACAACATGCTTGCAAGGTTTTTTGCCAATGAAAAAACATCTGCTATGTCCACCATGGACATTTGACTAACATGATTATCAATATTCATGCATCATGGCAAAGTTACAAGGTTCAAATGCTAATGTTTTGTATTGACAAGAAGTTTTACCATGGGAATTCTTATTCCAATTCTAGCGGGATTTGAAAAAGTTGGGATATGAAGGTATTTACAGGCAAGAAGGTTCTTATGGAAGTTCTTCTTTCAAAGCATCCAAATTAGCCTATTGCAAAAATCATAACATGGATGGTTGCATGATCCTTTATAAAGAAGCCAAGTTTAAATGAGAACAAAGATTTGAATGACAATTAGAATATATGATTTTCAAAATCCTAGAACTTCAAATCATGGCAAAGAAAGAATGATCCAAATTCTAGAGAAACCACATAGCCTTGGCATTAATATTTAAATTTGGTTACTAGAAAAATGTGTATGTATGGTCAACACATATTTAATTACCAAATCAACATGTCTAGATGTTAGACTTTATCAAGTGGCTTACTTGATTAACCAAATGGAGGAAAGCTTAAAGAACAAACTATTCCTAACCCATATCAATCTCAATATAATATCATTCATTCTATGTAGAAACTTTAATGTGAAAGTTAGAAGTATTATTTATTAATTCTTAAAATATGGATCTGTAAAAGAACATTTGAAAGAGAAATCCAATTTGAGGAGAATGTTTCCATTAATCCAACATGAAATTCTATTGGCTAGTGCATATTCCACTTACTGTGAATATTTAATTGACAAGTCAAATCCTAGAGGTCAAGAATAAATGATGTTGATAGAAAAAATCCTTCAAGAATCACAATTTACCAGATATGCTATTATGACTAATGATGAGTGGCGAGGTACTCCTATGCCCAACCATATGAATCACAAAGCATTCATGCATGATCCCGTCGAATTCCATGGACTCTATAGTTTCTGGTGCATTAGTCTTCTAGGTAGTGAACCTAGCCCTAAGGTCTTTCATTATCTTCCCAATTACAATTGTGATGTACAAAGGTATGGTTAAATGTAATCGAGGCATATGATTTTTATCATTTTATGTTTTATGTTCTTTGGTACTTAAATACAGAGATGAAATATTTTAATCACTAATTTAATTTAACTACTTAACTAACCTTTAACTAATCCTAACATAAACATCTAGTCCTACTTTCTGTACATGTTTTGAAATCACATATTCATTGTTGGGTTACCAAGCACTATGCTACTAGGTGCACCAAGTAATAACGCTACTGGGATTACCAAGCGAATACGTGTTTACACTTGAAGTGATTGTACTTACGTACTTAATATGTTTAGCTTAATTATTTAACTAATTACTTAAATCCTAATTTAGCTTAGTTAATTGCATATTTAATGAAAAAAATAAATACATGAATAAAACATTTAAACTATCTAGAATGTTGCAAGATTTATCAAGAAGCTCATCTTTATTACCATACACACTAGTGTGGTTTAGGTACAATAGTGCTGAAATAAAGATCCATACAGTCAATGGCTCTTGTTGCGGGCACTCAGGAAAATATTCTAACTTTCAAATGTAAAAACTACAAGAGTTCAACTACTATTATGACTTGAATTCCCATAAACATGGCTAGGAGCTCGTATTTATAGTTTTTGCTATAGTATTGCATTGATAGGGCCCTATAGATGTAGCAAATGCTACATCGATGCAACCCTGTCAATGGGGTAACACCACATAAATAGGGAAATGTTGACGGGGGTAGATTGACATGACTCTTTGACACTCATCATACCCCCACAACTAAATGACAATTCATCCTCAAGTTCTTTTATAAAATTGGAAAGGTATGGGATTATTGATTGACTCTTAACAAAACAAATTAACTTGATAAAACTAACTGCCTGAGTGTACAAATCAACAAAGTACAAAAATTGTGGTGTTCATGACACAAAATTGAATAGCATAATGTAACTACAAAAAATTGGATAACACATCCTCTAACAGTGTGAAGACGGTGGTGAAGATCAGATAGTCCCAAGTGGTGGAGGCTCTTAAGGTTCTAAAGGACCTTGGTTGGCTTCAAGCATGTGTGGTAGCTAAGGTGGTTGTGGCTATTTTGCTACAACTACAACCTCTAATGGAAGACAAAAGACATCGAGTAATGCCTTCATCTTCTTCTCATTGCTCTGGCGATCATTCATAGTCCATGTGGCATCACCAATGTGGGTTGGAATTGGGATATCCCATAGACAATGCATTATTGGAAACATCTCCTTCACATTGATAAACTAGACAATGAACTATTTGCATTCAATATCAAACACCTTGATTACATTTTGTAGCTCATGGTAGTTATGCATTCTCTTGGCCAAGTTCTTGGCAGTTGATCGTTGATTAGTGAATCATGCTTTGAGAACTTTAAGTTTAGCTTTTTCCACTACAAGCTTTTGCTTGATGTCTTTATGATGCTTAAACTTGGCCTCATACAATAAGTATGAGCTGGCCACCTATTTCTTAAGCTCTGATAGCAGCCATCCAATAGTCAACATGGCTAGGTTTGCATAATGGAGATTGGCAAGCTTCATATATTTTATCATCTCCTTGATCTGCAATTCCTTTGTGTAGATTTCTACCTTGTTGTAGGCATCTATCCCATCAATGATGGGTTGTCACATGACTCTGCCTTGTTGGAGTTGTTGGAAGGCTTTATTCATTTTTTCCTTCACCAACTGAATGTGTTTTTCATTACTTCTGATGAGTGGCGAGGTACCCCTACACTCAACCATACGAAACGAGCGTCGCACGCGCGATCCGGTCGAACTCCGCAGATGGACTAGTTGTGGTATCTAGATAGTTAGCCTTAGGTCGCAGTTCGCTGTCTTCCCATCTAGACTAGTTTTGCATATGTCACGTATGGTTTAGTCTAGATGAGGTGTATGATGTGTTCTAATTCTAATGCTACTCCTGAAGGCAGTGGAAAATAATATTTAACTAAATCTAAGCTAAGAGGAAAAGGGTAAGAAAATCTAATCTAGCCTAAGTGCGACGAGCAACCGATTCCTTGATCAACCGTACACATCTTGGACTTCGTGCACGACTGCCACTGGGACTACCAAGCATAGGCCTAGGTACGCCACTGGGATTACCAAGCGCAGACCCCAAATACGCCACTGGGTTACCAAGCGTAGATCCCCCTAGCTACACCACTGGGCTACCAAGCAGTCACACTTAAATGCTCGTAATCAAGTCGAACTCGTTCCGCTTCTAGGAGTTTAGGGTTGAGAGACTAATCGCGATAAGTAACCGATTCCTTAACTAGCCGTACACACCCGTAGATGCTCGTAGTCAAGTCGTACTTACACCGCGCTATGAAAGCAATAAATAACATGAAATAAATAACAATAAATAAACTAAGTGAATGCTGCAATGATGAAGTAATCTCGATCTTTATTGCCGGTCATGTGCGTGTCCAAGTACGGCACACTCGAATAAAGACACCGTACAATCACATTCACCACACTGCGGGCAGACACGGGAAAATTCTAACTCTGGAGGGATCAAACTGCCAGAGCTTCGCTACACTAAAACTGGGATCCCCAACAAGGGAGAGCCGCCTCTTATTTATAGACATGGTGGCAGACTGCGATATCGCGTACGCGATATCGTAGGGAAGGATGCGATATCACGTACGCGATATCGCGGGGGATGCAATATCGCGTCGACTGCAATATCGCGTACGTGATATCGCGGCCTATGCAATATCGCGACTCTGATACAACAGGGTGGTGATATCACGGCAACTGATACAACAGGGTGGTGATATCACGACTATCAGCACTATGAACAATTCAGGTCTCATCATACCCCCACGACTGAATGAAAACTCGTCCTCGAGTTACAGTGATTACACAGTGGATAGGTATGGGATTATTAACTGGAAAAAGAAATGGGATGATGCCACAGTGTGGGAAGAAAATAAAACAAAGACACAACACACAGAATATTTACAAAAATGGTGGAACTCATGTAGTTCCAGGTGGCGGTGGCTCCTCCATTGATGTCTTTCCCTTTTCTTGTGCTCTAGGCTTTGAAGCTTGATGGTGTTGAAGTACAGCCTGGAGCTTCTCCTTTTGTAAGGCCTTAAGTGCCTTGGCATGCACGTAAGTTTGTGCTTGTGCTGTAGAGGCAGCCCAATCAACCTTCTCTTTTTCTTCCACCACTCTTTTATTCTCTGTCAATAGTGTATTAAGTTGCTCGATTTTGAAAGTGTCCAACTAGTTCTGAGCAACCTTTGGCCCTGTATTCAGAAACTTTAATACTTCCAGAATGGCTTGAATAGAGAAATCAATAGTCACACCACAAATTATGACCATGGTGCCTTCTTCTTCATTATGCCAAAATTGGTACGTTTCCCCTGAGTACCAGGCACCTCTTTCAGAGAGGGTATCTCTTGCTTTTGCCTGCCCGGACTGTACGGTAGGAGGATGTTCTTGATGAACACTGAATGATTATTCCTCCTATTCTGCATGTTGTCCAGCAGGATCTTGTCTTCCACCTCTCCGAGATCGTTCGATCGCACCTTGAGCAGGACCTTCCTATTGTCCACGTTTCAGGGTCATCTGCAATCACACGGGACCAATCGTTAGTAAGGTTGTTACCAAAGTTAGGTTATACCTTACTGGTTGTCTTAATAGATTTACTTTATTTCCATGTGATGTTAATTATTTGAAGAACATGTCCCTGAAATATTATAATGTTGAGTCCTCTTTGCTTAGGTGGTTTCCATATTTAATTTTCTGGTATAGCTAAGGGGATGAAATTGTGTTTGACACATTCTACTCGTAATTTTAGAACTAATTACCCGTAATGATGTCCTTTGGGTGATGATGAATTTCAAAAAATTTATGCGCTATTCGGCATGTGCCCCCAAAAAATTTATGCGCTATTCGGCATGTGCCCCCTCCCCCACGACTAAGCTGAACACTCTGAGTTCAAGTAGGTTCAAACGGAATGAAAATCAGAGTACCAACAAGCGAGTTGTGGATATGAAATCAAGGGATGCGCAATCGCAAGTCGTAGAGAATGTACCGAATTTTTAATATTTCTTTTGAAATTAATCGATGTGAACTAAGGACATCTGAACGATTGTTAAAGGGTTCCAGGATAATTCAACTAGTTCTAAAGGCATGAAAATTATGATGGTGTGGAATTTATCAATAAGGACCTTAGATGGTAGAGAAAAAGGCTATGTAATGGTAATAAGGGAAAGAAAATCAATTGAAAAATTAAGCTGAGGGTAAGAGATTGTGTGTTCTAGCTAGAGAATTAATGGAGATTACAACAAAATTACACAAGT
>MNCI01032735.1:262508-272860 GCA_015680685.1 Gnetum montanum | reverse complement strand
ATGAAAGCAATAAATAACATGAAATAAATAACAATAAATAAACTAAGTGAATGCTGCAATTATGAAGTAATCTTGATCTTTATTGCTGGTCATGTGCGTGTCCAAGTACGACACACTCGAATAAAGACACCGTACAATCACATTCACCACACTGCGGGCAGACACGGGAAAATTCTAACTCTGGAGGGATCAAACTGCCAGAGCTTCGCTACACTAAAACTGGGATCCCCAACAAGGGAGAGCCGCCTCTTATTTATAGACATGGCGGCGGACTGCGATATCGCATACGCGATATCGTAGGGAAGGATGCGATATCGCGTACGCGATATCGCGACTCTGATACAACAGGGTGGTGATATCACGGCAACTGATACAACAGGGTGGTGATATCACGACTATTAGCACTATGAGCAATTCAGGTCTCATCAGCTTCCTTTTGTAGATAGACCTATTCTCTGTAATGGTTCTTGACTCTCTCAAATTCGAAAGCCTCGGATTTCTAGATGACTACCTCGATTGTAGTTTTCTAGTAAAGGGCATGAACCTCCTCCTTGGAGAGATTCCTATTCTCTACTACCAATCTCCTCAATTCTATGTTTGCTCTAGCCAGTTTCTCCTACTATTGATGGATGAAATCAGTTAATTGTTGCTTATGTGCATCAACATTTTGCAAGCAATGGTTCTCAGTGGTCAATTTGATGTTCTCCTAGCAGGTCTGATCTAAGGCCTTTTGAATCTTATTTTGTGTAGCCTCTACCAAGGATCTATAGAATACTACCATCTCCATTACATCCTTAACCCCTTTTAGTTTGATGTGAAGTTGTTTCATAGCTTCATTTGTTGTTAGAGCCAAGCTGAGAAATGCAGGATTAGCAATCTAGGTCCTTAATTCAACAACTTTCATAGCCAAGTGTTTGTTCTACTCCTTGGCTATCTCAAGTTTCCCCTCCAAGATAATACTCTTGCCCCTTGCCTCAAGCAGCTCTAACTAGGTTGTAGTAATGTTGTCCAAAAGGTCAAAGACATCTGAAAGTGGAATCTCAATTCCAACCAATTGGTCCAACAGATCTTCATGCTATGCTACATTTATTCTACCACTTGTGGTTCATGCAGATGTCTACACATCTTTGAGTGTAGTGATTTCTAGTGTAGATGTCATAGGTGAATTGAGAGTTTTGATAATACAATCAGTGATCACTTCTGCTATAGTTTTCTACCCATGGCGGTACATCACCCATATAGTTTCCCCTTCATCCTTTAAGCACATCAAGAAGGTCGCAACATTTTCAAAGATTTTTGGGAGTGGCTATTGTTCTACAAGAGATACAGTGACCTCTCTAGTGCTTAGATTCAACCTCATGGATAGTTACATTCTTTGGTATGAAAATATGGATCCACCTCCACCCATCAAAATAATTGTCTGAGCCACCTCATTTAGGTGACTCATTACTAGTCTATACAAGGATGGGTCCTTGCCACTCATGTCTACTTGTTACTCATGTTCACTCAAGATCCATTCTCTATATTCATCCAACCATTGGGTAGTTGTAGCGATGTGTGGCACAATTGTTTGAGTAGTAGGTGGAGGTGGTGGTTGCTACTTCTCTTCATGGATAGTCATTGTAGGCATATTATCTTTCATCATTTCTACCTAGTTGGTAGCTAAAGCTTTCCTAATGATGTCATTGGTGTAGTAGGCTATTCCTCCCCTTTGACAAAGTTTTCTAATGAGGCATGAAAAGGAGAGTGCCTTCTTTTCACATTCATATTCTTTAAACTACTTCTTCATCTCTAGATACATCAACTATGGAAGGCTCATGGGGAATCTTCCATTTTGAGTGATGCATGCTTGGGTAGAGAAGATAGTGATTTTGCTTACCCTCACTATGGGATTAAGGTGGAAGGCTACAATCTTATAGTGGATCCTCTTTACTGGTGTGAGCATGCTAAACTCCTCACGATTGACACCATAGCATTACTAAACCCATTCTTTCTCGATGCTAGGATCTACCTGCATTGGGATCTTAGCAAGAATTTCCCTTGTTTCAAGCAACCCAAGCATTACAATAATGTCTTGTGCTAAGTAGGACACTGAGATGTCCTTGATTTTCACCATTGATCTAGGCTACCTATTATCCCAAAATAGGAATGTCTCTCCCATGTACCACTCCCTAGTGGAAGTGATGATTGGCCACATGGGAGAGATCTTTAGTTGGTCTTGCACTTCTTTTGGTGCTTTCTCCAAGAATGGCCAAAGTTTAACTCATGGAGCACTGATTTTTAGACCTCCCATGATTTAATCTAATTCAGAAAAGCCTCTATTAAGGTCACCTTCAGATTTGCTTATGGTTTGGATGCATCATCCTAATGGGAGTGTTCTATTGTTGGTGGTGGTTCTAGAATCTATCTAATAGATTGCACTTCTACCTTCTCCCTAAGAGGACTTGTGGCATGGGTTGCTAGTGGTTTTTCTTGGCCTATTCTTGGCTTCTTTCCATTCTAGGCTACTTCTCCCTTAGTTAAGATGGTCTTTCTTCCTATGTGTGCTTCCCTTTTGGTGTCATATATGGTCACAACACATCCATGGATTAGTAGATATTATTTGTAACTTTAAAGTTTTGAATACATTCTCTTGTTAGTTAGCTACACATTGGCTAAGTTTGGACCATGGTAGACTAATTATTTTATTAATTAATTATTACTTATTTATAATAAATGTCACCAAAACTCATTGGAAAGGTTTAACTCTTGTAATTTGGTGTCTAATAGTTAATTTCTTAGTTAAACCTTTGTGGGAGTTAGAAAAATGGTGAAAAATTTTCTATTGAAAATGGTTCATTTGTGGTCCCCACAATGAAGAGCTTACCTCTAGTAGTTGCAAGGTCAAAGAATGGGGTCATTTGGATAAATGGTTTGGAAGTTCTAGGCTTTGAAAAATGGAAAAAATTCCTTTGGCATTTGTGAGAAAATGTAAAAGTTTCCAAGTGGGGTCACGTATATATATACTATTTTTTCCTTATGTCGATGGAGCAACGTATATGGGTCTGCCCCATCGACGAGACCCTATATACAGGGCCCATAGGAGAAAATTTCAAATTGGAATATCTCAAAAAATATAAGAAATTTTTGAATGAATTAGGGGTCCATGGAATCCTAGAAAATACAAGAATATGATAAAATCATTGAAAAGGATCTTCGAAAGCTTAAAAATTGAAAAATTTAGTGGAGAACATATTTAATGAATAAAATATGTAAAGGAGATCATGGTTTGATCTAGAAGATGGGTGTACAAAAGATTCTACTTACAAGAATGTCGAAGGATAAGGTGCTTAATAAACCCTACCAAGAGATATGCAAGTGGGTCCTTTCCATAGTAGGCACATACCCTAGTTTCCCTTACAGAACCTCAACCTAAGGAGTCTATAAGCCCCATAGGTGATTAATGGCTGATGGGAGTTAAGGATCAAAACCTGGAAGATTCTACCTAAGAATTCAAGTACATCAGACTAAGACATAGAATCAAGAACATGGACACTAGCAACATAGATGGATGATGGAGAAGCTATAATGGAATTTCGAATTGAGGTCATAAGATGTCCCTTGTGGATTTGTGTTTAAAATGACCTGAGAAGATCCATCCTTAGTCTAGACCAAAACCAACCTCTTTCAATGACTTTGCATCATCACTCCAAGACCGATCCAACCCCCCCTTCCCCATCACCCCCCAAGACATAAGAGTGCTTCCATAAAACAACCACTATTCCATAAAGAGAAGTAAAAAGTGAAATAGGGCCTTAGTTAGAGGGGACCTTCAAACTACCAAGTCACCAATTTATTAAGAGTTTATTTAATGAAAGGGACATCAAACTTCCAAAATAAAGAAAACCATAGAGTTTTTGAATGGGTGGATATCGTGGACTCATTGCCTATTCCATGACAAAGAAACCATGACCAAGCCATTGGCACAAAAGTTCAAAAATAGAAACTAGACATTAGTAAATAAAACATAAAGCACAAACCACCATTAGTAACAACAACAACACCATTGTGTATTGTTGGCATAAAACTTGTTTATTAGCAAAAATTTGAAAATCACACTAAAATAAAGTAAAGTAAAGTATATAAAAAAGTTTAAAATATTTAAGAAAGATTTAAATGTACTAATGATGGTGTAAAAATAGGAAAAATTTTGAAATTAAAAAGGTGTAAAGTAAATAAATTCCAAAAAAAATGTGCAAAATAAAAAATAGAAAAACTAAGGAGCCATATGGATGATTAGCATGAATGGCCATCTCCCCCATGACTAAGTTAGAAGGAGGAGATCAAAAAAATTAAGCATGGTTGTTCATTTATTGAGGTATTTATTGTACTAGCTTACTTGGGCTTATGGAAAGGCTTTATCTGTTGGATGTTGACCAACTAATTTTTTTTTGGACTCTTAGGTTTGTATATGGTCATGGCCCCAGAAGGAAAGGTTTCATTAATTATATAAGGTCCCTCCCACAATGTTTGACATTTATTTTTTTGAGGTACAAGTGTGGGGTTCCAGTAAAAAACCTTATCTCTCAGTTAGAATTTTACTTTCCGTATTCTTAGGTCATGTCATTGCTTGTTGAATGTCTTGTGTACTTCATTCAATGAGAGGGCCACTAATTAGTTTTTGTCTAGCATGTTGAGGTTGATCAATCTTTCTTTCTATGCTAGGCTTAGGTCAAGATTCAATTCATAGGCTGTTGAGAGTGTATAGAGCTCACATTGAATTAGGAGAGTTGAAAGTTTTCTATACACCAACCCATAAGAAAATTAGTTAATAGAGAGTTTCCATGTTGAGAAATAGGCCCAAAAGGCATCGTTCAGTTTTTTGCTCCAATCTATCCTATAAATTCTTATGGTCCTTATTAGGATTTTTGTGATTTTCCTATTAGTTACCTTTGCTCAATGGGTGATTTTCCTATTATGTTGGACCCTCAAGAGTTGCATAAGTTTTTGAAAGGTAGCACCTATAAAATGAGTTTCATTATCAGAAAAATCTACACATGGCACCCCAAACCTATTTACAACATTTTTTTTATATAAATCTAGTAGCAATAGATGATGTACAGTTGGTGACGATTGTTGCTTCTACCCATTTGGTGCAGTAGTCGATTGCTACGATAATATATATGCCTTTCCATTGGACATGGGTGTGATGGGATCCATGAAGTATATGCCCCATATGTCAAAGGACTCCAATGATTGAATCCATTCTTGAGGATCCTCCATTTGTGCAGTCATCCCACCATCTCTTTGACAACATTCACAAAATAAGACAAATTGATGGGCATCCTTGAAGATCATAGGCCAATAGTATCTTGCCATTAGGAATTGTATGGCCATGCTCTTCCTTGCATAGTGGCCTCCGCAAGGGACTTCATGAGCATCCTAGAGAACATGTAATTAATCAGCATAAAGGACACACCAATGAACCAATGCATTGGCGCACACCTTGTAAAGGTATCTATTGATTTCCATGAGGTACTTTTCTCAATAAAGAAACTATTGTTTTTTCCTAATGTCCAGACCTTGTGCCATCTCCTGAGTGAGAATGTAAGTGAGGATGTTATCATACCATTTTGGTTTAGTGGGCACTTGGTCATTTATTACTCCTATAAAGAGGAGTTCATTGAAAATTAATTAGAGAGTGAGCTCTCCTTCTCTTTATTATCCCATCTTAACCAAGAGAGGTGATCAGCAACCACATTCTTAGTCCCTTTTTGATCTACCATTGTGAGATCAAATTCTTGCAAGATGATGATCCATCATATGATACAAGGGCTTACCATTGGCTTATTCATTAGGAAGCATATGACACTATGATCTATGTGCACCTTATAGCCAAGCACATAGTGCCCAAACTTTGCAAGAGCATACACCACTACCATTAGTTCTTTCTCCATTGTGGTGTGATTCAACTATGCACCCACAATGCGTTGGCTCATATAGTGGATGTAAGATGGACGTTTCTTATCATCTAATTATCTAAGCATGTCTCCCAAGGAATAATTATATTCATCCATCATTATGTGAAATAGTCTAGACTAGTCTAGTGCCTATAGAATTGAAGTTTCCATGAGTTTGTCCTTTAACCATTGGAATGCATGTTTACACTTCTTGGTCCAAATGAACAGAGCATCTTTCTTTGTAAGCGTAACCAAAAACTTTGTAATCTTAGAGAAATTCTTTATGAATCATTAGTAGTAGTTAGTATGTCAATGCGATGGTGGGATGACCACTCAAATGGAGGGACCTCAGTAGTGGATTCAAATACTAAAATCCTTCAACATCTAAGGCATTGATTTCATGGGTCCCATCACACCCATGACAAATGAAAATATGTACATCATAGTCGCTCTTGACTATTGTATGAAATGGACAAAAGTAGCAATAATCATTAATTGTACATCTTCCACTACTACTCAGTTTGTATAAAAAAATGTTGTAATTAGGGTTGTGATGCCACATGCACTGATTTCTAATAATGGTACTGATTTTATGGGCACCACCTTTCACAAGCTCATGCTACATATCTACGACTGCCATAGAATCAGAGCCATGTAGTTCTCCACGGAGAAGAGGGGGAATGAAGAGTACTTAGAAGAGAGTTGCAACAGGAGGGTGTCCTATTGCTAGCTTGGTACCACCAAGCTGGGGTGGGTTTTGTAACACTTGAGAGCCACCCGAGGGTGCCTTAGAGTGTTCCATGGTCCCCAAACCATGGGGAGAGCCCAGCTTAGGGGTCGAACATAAATTAACAACACCTTACCATCCCCAAGCCAACGATCAAGTAAAGGTTACCAATAGGAAGAAAGACTAATCAACCTTGATGTGCTAGATGAGAGTAGATTGGTGGCCCTATCCTTGAATGAAATGCATAAGGCATTTAATGAAAAACACCATGACCTTAGAATAAGGAAGGTAAAATTCCAACGTGGAGATAATGTCCTTTACTAGAACCCCACACATGTACCTTAAAAGACTAAGTTCCAAACATTGTGGGAAGGGCCTTATATCATTTTTGAAACTTTTCCTTCTAGCTCCATGTTGATCTACAAACCTGAAAGCCCAAACAAGAAGCAACTAGTCAATATGCAACAAGTAAAACCTTTCCATGAGCCTAAGCAAGCCAATCTAAGCAACACCTTCTTAGATCAAAACCCTTGATCAACCTTTTGAATCTCTTTCTCTCAACTCTATTGTGAGGGGGATGGTCATCCATGTTAATCATATAAGTGGGTTCTTAGTTTTTACCCCTTTTTGTTTTACACTTTGTTGCTTTTACACTTTTTTGTTTACACCTTTTTGTTTTTACACTTTGTTGTTTTTCACATTTTTTATTTTACAACATTGTTAGTATGTTTTATCTTTTTTGAATATTTTACAATTTCTATTATATTTTACTTTCTTGAAATTTTATTTTTCTTATGTTTTCCAATAAATTGCCTTATTGTCAATATGACACAGTGATGCTATAGTTATTTGCTAATGGTTGTTTGTATTTAATGTTTTTCATTGCTAATGTCTAGTTTCTATTTTTGAATTTTGATGTTGATAACTAAGACAAAGTTTATTTTTCATAGAATAAGCAGTGAGTCCATGTCATCCATCCATCCACAACAATCTATGGTGTTCCTAGTTTTTGAAAATATGAGGTCCTTTTTCACTAATAAAACTTTAATCAACTTAAGACATTGGTAGTTTCCAAACTTGGGAAAGATTAAATGGATTGATAAGGATGTGACTTCAAGGAGACTCGATGCTCTTTGTACTTGATTACTCACTTGAGGACATCAGTGTTTTTCATGGATTTCTTACCATTCCATGTCAACCAATGACAAGAAGTTAATAAGTCTTTGCATGGTGTGATTTCCATCCAAAAATCCATAAAAGCATAAAATCAGAAAAAAAAATGATGGGAATTCAAAGCACACCCCTTAGACAAAATAATGGGCTATAAGAACCAGTTATGAAACTAGAAAGACATGTTACCCATGCTTGAAAATCTTTTGTAACCAAGGCCCTTTCTCACTTCCTGCTTCTCTTTTCTTCTCAATACGGAATGTTGATTGATCTATGGGAGCATTCTTGTATCTAGAGGAGGTGGACTAGTCTTAGGGTATTGAGGTGACCATGATTCTGAACACCATTCCACTCTTCTCTCTCATCTGCCAATACTTTCTGTTATTCACCTTACTATTGGTTTTCATGTCTTATTCAATGTCTTGGTTTCATATGTTAAAATTCTTAGGTAGATTCTTTCGAATTAGGTCCTTAACTTTTCATAACCGTTAATCAGTTGTGGGATCCATGGAACCCTTGATTTGAGGGCATAAACATGCTATGGGGAGGACCCACTTGCATCTCTCTTGGTTGGGTTTGTTATGTACCTTATCCTTAGGCATTCACACAATCAAATTTTTCATGTGCCCCATCAGTTACATCCAACTATATGCTCCTTAAGGAATTTCTCCATCAAAATTTCATTCTCCAGTTTTGTGAATTAATAAGCCCTCTTCAAGTTTTTCATCATGTTCATGACTTTTCTAGCTTTCCATAGCTCCCAATTTCATGTTAAAAACCCTTGTATTTTTCAAAATATTTCAAGTGAATTTTTTTTTGGAAAAGCTATGTCGATGAGATCCCATATATGCAACTTACTCGTCAACAAGACCCTATCGAGATAAGGCAAAAAGTCTATATGTACTCACCCATAGTTTGCAAATTTTTCACATTTTCTCACAACCAAGGGGGGAGTTTTTGAATTTTTCAAAGCCTAGAACCTTCCAAGAGACATATCCTCCTAACTATTTATCTGATTCACCCCAAGGTAAGCTCTTTATTGGTGGGGCCACAAACCATAAGTTTTTGACAGAAACGTTTTTGAACTTTTTCTAGCTCCACAAAGGTTTGACTAAGAAACTAACTTTAAAACATCAATTTGAAAAAGTTAAACCCTTTCAACAAGCTTTAGTAATATTAAAAATAAAAAAATATTAAATTAATATCAAAAATAATAAATCTTCTATGGTTGTAACTTAGCCTAAGTGTAACTGCCCAATGAGATAAGGTACTTAAAGGTTATAAGTTACACATTATATGCTAATCCTTGGTTATGTTGTGACCACATCTGGCACTTAAAGAAAAGCATGTGTAGGAAGGAAATTTGTTCCAACCAAGGGATAAACAGCCAAAAATTAGAAGGAGCCAAGAATAACTCCATGTGTAAGAAGCAAAAACCTATTCAACAACACCTCTTTGGGAGGAGCTCGAAGTGGAATCTATCTGATAGATTCTTGACAAAGTGGCAACAAAAAAATAGTCTTACTAATATAAGGCATTAAAACCAAGACCAAACCTTGAGGTCACCTTGATGGAGGCTTTCCTCAAGTAGATCACAAACAAGGAGGTCTAAAAATCTATGCTTCAAAAGCTGAACTTTGGACCTTTCTTGGAATTTGCATCTCCAAAAGTCAAAGAACAATTGCAAAACACTCCCATATGGCCTACAATAACTTCCAATGGGGAGTGGTACATGGGATAAATATACTTGTTCTAAAATAATTGACAACTCAATTCAATGTTCAAGATCAAGGATATTTTAGTGACCTACTCAATGAAAGCAATTTTCAAGGCCCTTAGGTTACTAGAAACTGGGATCAATCTTGTTGAAGTCCTAACATAGGTAGATCCTGGCATCAAAAAGGAATGAACAAAATGGTGTTATGGAGTGAATTGTAAGGAGTTTGGTGCACTCACTATGGTAGGGCATGCATACTTCAAGATTTCAACCTTTCACCTCAATCCAACGATGAAGCCAAGAAAAATTACAACCTTCTTTACCCATGCATGTGCTACTCTAAGTGGTATATTTGCAGCCAATCTTCCACGACTGATCTATCTTAATATAGAGAATTAGCTTAAGGAAAATGAACATGGAGGGAAGACACTCCCTTTTTTGTGCCTCATTATAAAGTTATGTAAAAGGGGAAGCATAACACACTACATGAATGATGTTGTTTGACCCACTCCAATCACCTCCTAAGTAGAAATGATAAAGAACAAGGTGCCTACCAAAGTCATTCAAGGAGAGGATTAACAACAACCACCTCCACCACCCACTCACGAAACAACTCTAGAGTTCTACATCACCCTTGAGTGCATGTGTGAAATCTAAGTGTTGGCGACCGTTTGGGATGCGACCGCCAACGAGTGTCCTCGAATAGGATTTAGATGCCTGCTGGTCTCTGGCAACACCAAGGCCGAGATACCTCCAAATAAACTCAGTAGTTAATGTGAGTATGTGTGTGTGCTGTTGC
>MNCI01032735.1:244723-261340 GCA_015680685.1 Gnetum montanum | reverse complement strand
TACAAGCTATAGTTGCAACTTACTCCATACATATATGTCCCTTTTATTTTGCTTCTTTAAATGAGATGTCAAGTTTAAAATATCAAAAATATCTCAAATATTTCTCCTAACTTCTCTCTCAAGTAATTAGACTAACCAATCAGAAAATTACTTGTCCAACAAGTTAGGAGAAGGTTAGGTGGTTAGGGAGTTAGGAAGTTATGCATAAAATGAGGAGCATTTTATGCTAACTTTAATATAATGAGGACTTTATAGGATAATCAAAATTGCAAATTTTTAATGGGCAATAATATATTTCATAACTGGGGATAATTGGTGGCAAGTCTCTAAATCAAGGCTTCACATTATAGGTATTTTAATGGTCATAATATGTATATATATATTTTGGTTAACTTGTTTTGGTGTTTAAACCACCGATACTCCCGTGAAGTTATAGATTAGTGATAATTTCATATGTACTTTGGTGCAAATGTAAGCAGCAAAGTTTGTGGCTAAAATCTTTGTCTTCCTCGGTAAAAATCGCGCATAACCGTGGGCGCCATCGGATGGTTCATATCTTTTTTTTTTACATTCCAAACCTTTGCACAAAATCGATAGAAACTACCACGTACTTTAACCCGTTCCAGTGCTAACTCCTGCGATCATGGATTGTTGAACACGGCCACACCTGCGGAGTTTACATACAACACCGACCCTGGCTTTTCTCCTTTGTTCTCTGCAACTCAAATCTGAAATAAGTCTATTATAGAAATATCAACAAAACAACAAGCAAGAACGGATTGATAACATGGGCCTTTTTGGCGGTTGCTGGTGCTCATGGTTGCCAAAAAAAAGGGTACAGCGGTTCATCATTTCCGGCGTGAATTCAAGATCCATATGGGTGCCCCACGTGGCGGAAGTTGTGCTGCCTACAAACGAAGAAGAAACCGATGCATCCATTCGCCATTGGCCGTGCCGTATATGTGGCCCTGGGTTATCAAATCTCCTCTGTGCGTTGTGCAAGTGTCTCTGGCAACTGCGTCGGTTTAACGAGCCCGCTTAGGGCGCTGATAGAACAATCTTGTTGCCGTAAATTGTGCAGAAATACAAGAGCGTAATTCTGGTTTTATGCGGAAGAAGAAAATACTAATATTTTTGTTTCTGTTTTCTGGCCACCACAGCCCTAAATTTTAAACAACAGCTACCCTTCTCAAAATGTTTTTTTTCTGCAAATTTTCTGCCCCCTTTCTTCCTGATTGTAATCTCTTTGCCACAAAAATAAATTTCAGCAAGAAACTTCGGCTTTAGGATGGGTTTATTGTATTTTCGTGACGATTTTCTGACTTGAATTAAAACTGCTACCATTACTGTGTTTTTGAGAAACAACAATGGATTTTGCTTTCATTTTTGTGCAGTTTCCTGGTGAAGCCAGATGAAATTCGAAACAGAATTAGGACTNTCAACAACATTTTATTTAATAAAGAATAACTCCCAAACATCTTCAACCACCATTCAAGCTATATGTTTTACTTTCAAACTCTTAAACACTGATTATTCCAATTGTAAATATGATAGTCCAACTGTTCCATGAAATGGCCAAAATGTGCCAACAATAAGAGCATCTATTGTAGCAGCAACATGGAGGGAAGGCACCCCCTTTTTCATACCTCATCAAAAAGTTATGCAAGAGGGAAGGCATAACACACTACACGAATGATGTCATCCAATATGCTCCAATTGCTTCCTGGGTAGAAATGAGAAAGGATAAGGTGCTTCCTAACTTCATTCAAGAAGAGGAGCAATAACAACCACTTCTACCATCCACTCACGAAACAATGCCAAAGTCCCATGTTGCCCTTGAGTGCATGTGCAATATCTGAGAGTAGCTATTGTAGCAGTAGTAGCTGCAAGAAAGAATGAGTGGTGGTGATCCATCTGTGTATCAACTAGTAATGAGCCACCTCAGCAAAGTGGCTCAAGTTATAAGTCAGATGGAAGGTGGGGGCCAATTTTCTTAGCCCAAAGAATGCAGGTGCCTGCGAGGTTAAATCCTAGTGCCCAAGAGGTAACAGTATCTCTCTTTCAAGAATAATAATTTTGAAACATCTCTTGGAACGTTACTACCTTTTTGGTTCATCTGAAGGAGGGTGAGGGGGAAACTATCTTGGTGATGCAACACCATGGGCAAGATACTACGACCAAATTATTTGCTAACAGAATTGTCAAAGTACTTAATGTACATGTAGCATCTAAACCAGACGTTTCTAAACTTAGAGATGTGTAGACATCCATAGGAACTATTAGCAGCAGATTGAGTGTAGCCTAGCATGAGGAATTATTGGACCAACTGGTGGGAATTGAGCAACCGATTCCAATTTTCTTTGACCTTTCAAATATTGTCACTGAAACCTAGTTGGAGCTACTTAAAGTAAGGGGAAAATGTGTCATAATAGAGGGGCAACTAGAAACAACGAAATTAGAGAACTAATGCTTGGCTATAGAGGTTTCCAAATTAAGGGCCCACCTTGCTAATCTCGTGTTGCTCAACCTAGCACTAACATAAGATGAAGCTTTTTGATAGCTTCTAAAAAGACTTAAAGATGTTAAAAATGCTAAGGAGATAAAAGTCTTTAACTATTCCCTAGCCAATTCCATCACACATAATATTTAAAAGGACTTGGTTAAGACTCACTATGAGAATGAGATTCTAACTATAGAGAATCATTGCCTATGTAATGTTAATGTGCAGAAGCAGCAAATGGTAGATTTTATCCTTCAACAATAGTAGTTAGCTAGGGAAAATAATGAATTGAGGATATTGGTAGTAGAAAACAGAAATCTGTCCATGCCCTTCTTAAAAAATTTGCAATAAAGATAACCGCCTAGAAGAATAAGGCTCTCAAATTTGAGAGAGTTAAGAACCATTACAAACATTAGGTTGATCTATAGAAAGAAGTTAATGAGAAACACATCTAAATGGTGAAGAAAAAAAATCAATGAGGCCCTCCAATAGCTCAAAGAACAAGGTGATGTTTGGCAACCTATCTTTAATGGGCTGAATGACTACAATAAGGCGAAAATCCACATGAAGGAGCAATAGATCGAGTAAATGATAGAGTATATGGAGCTTGTCAATCTTCAGTATGCAAACTTGGCTATGTTGACTACTAGAAGGTCATAGTTAAAATTGGAGAAGTAAGTGGCCAACTTGTACTTTTTGTATAAGGTAGAGTTCAAGCAAGATAAAGAGATCAAGTAGAAGCCTGAAATTGCAAACACCAAACTTAAGGTTCTCAAGGAAAAGTTTACTAATCAACAAGGAACCATTGAGAACCTAGCCAAGAGGGTGAACAATTACTAGAAACTAAAGAATGCACTTAGAGCGTTCAATAAGAAATGTAAATAGTTCACTACTTAGTTCATGAATGTGAAGGAGTTGTTTCTTATAATGCCTTATGCATGGGATGTTTCCAATCTGGCCCACATTGGTCATGCTATGTGGATGGTGAATGATTCCTAGATTAAGGAGAAAAACATGAAGGCACTGTTGGATGCCTTTCATCTTCTACTAGAAGTTGTAGTTGCTGTAGGATAACCACAACCACCGTGTGCACCCAAAGTAGGAGAAGGCCCTTCAAAACCTCAAGCGCCTTCACCACCTTGGACTATTTGATCTTCTTCATTTTCTTCATGCTGTTAGGGGAATTGTGTTCATCAATTTTGTCCTGGCTTTCAATTTTGTTGTCTTGAACACCAGAATTTTGTAATGATTGTAAACTATACACTTGGGCACTCAGTTTTTGTTGTGTGTTTGTGTGTCTATTTTAGTCAATCAATAATCCCATACCTTCCCAAATTTTGTAAGAACTTGAGGACAATTTTTCATTTAGTCATGGGGATCTGATGAGTCATCATGGTTTGGCAGCATCAATAGGATGTTCTTATTGTGATCCCATGAACAAGATCTTATTGACATGATTCCATTAACACAGGGTTTGACTCATTGACATGTACCCATCAACAAGGTATCTTGTTTCTCCTATAAATGTGCACCTACTGTCATATTTATGGCAACAAGTCTCATAGTTATAGCAAAGATCTAGCAATTTTTTCACTCAAAAGTTAGAATATTTTTTGAGTGCCCACAGTAGAAGCCAAAGAATGTACAAATATTTATTCAAGCACTATTGTACCTGAGCACTTTAGTGTGTATGGCAATAAAGACAAGCTTTCTTATCAAAAGTTGTAACACTTGGACTAGATTAATTATTTTCTTTAAGCATTTACTATTCAAGCAATTCCCTTTAATGTTTTTAAGTAATTAAGTAATTAATTAATATAGATTAAATAGCACACATAAGTATGACCACTTCGAGCATACATCTAACGCTTGGTAATCCTAGTAATGCTTAACATTTGGTAATCCAGTAGTGCTATATGTGTTCAAGATATGTCCAGTAAGTGGGAACATATTCTAATGTTAGGATTAGTTAGGCATTAACTAGTTGTTAGATTAATTTAGTAATTAAATAATTTATACTCTATTCTTTAATCTTAGGCGACTTAAAACATAAAAGAGAAAATGATAAAAATTATGCCCCTCAGTTATGCTTAACTATACCCTTGAACTTCACAAGTGAAACTGGGAAGACAACAATTGCAATGATTAGTTTCACCTTCTAGAACCAATGTACTTAAAAACCTATAGTCTTTGGAATTCGACCAGATCACTGAGTGAACCCTAGTGATTCTTATGGTTGGGTGTAGGGTATACTCACTACTCATCAAACATGAACATGTGGATATAACTTCCTCCTACAAAAATCTTGGTCTAAAATTCACCTACAATTACAAGTAGAATCAATGCACTACTTAAATAGTTGCAAAAAATATGAAAACCTTATTTTCTTTTTAAGAAGAAATCTATTTTGGATTAGGATATCTAAAACAAGTTTATCATGCTATTACTCAACAAACTATTCTTTATTAGTATATTATATAGGGTGTTTATTCATCAAATATTATATTGGAAATAGATAGAAGAAATTCATAAACTTTTATAGCTCAGTAAATTTAAAGTGAAGAGATAAACACAATATGATGTTATGCTTCTTAAACAATGATGATACCCTTAGAAGTTGAAGTTATTTGTTAGTTTATAGCCTACACTCATTTTTCTACTTCTTCATTAGATAAATACTCCAAAAAAGTGATGATGTAAATCCAAGATAAAGGATGGCTTTATGAAAAGGTTCTATTGCTTAATAAATGGAATATTCAAGAGTACATTCTTTATTTTAATCCTAAGCAAGTTAACAAATTAGTAAGATAATCCATATTTTCTTGAGGAAAATGTAGAAAGAAAAAACATTTCTACTTAAATAGTGTTAGAAAACCTTAATTCAAAAGCAAACTATTTATTTGTAGTTGTAACTATTCCACCTTATTTACCATGCATAATTTGTACAAGACAAATGGGATCTCATCATCTTAGAGTTAAAATAGGTAAATAGCTCAAAATTCCTTAAAGAATATGCCAAGTGTGCAATACAAATAGCATTAAAGATGAATACCACATTTTCTTAAATTGCCCTACATTAGAGCACATTAGACATAGATAAGATATTACAATTACAAATTTCATTAATTTATTTCAATTGTTACCAAGCACACTTGGTAATTTTCTTAAGGATGGGTTCAAAACTCATACCATATATATCTCCATGTCTAAGAGATTTAGTAAATTTCAGTTTCAATTTAAGAAAAACCTAATTGAATGAAAAACCAAGAACCTTGAAGCTTTTTTTAAGAGCTCAGCTTGGGAGATTGGGAGAATAGCTACAAATCATGTTTGAAATCACCATGAACATGTAAATTTTATTTTAAAAATGTAACTGTTAAAGTTAAATTTACACACAAAATTTATATTTCTTAATTTTAAGTCTTAATTAAAGTGCATTGAATGAGAATAAGCAATAAGCAATAGACAATGTATCTAATTAAGTAAAAACTAAAAAATAATGGTAAAAACTGAAAAAATAATGGTTATAAAAATAATATTTTACATTCTGATAATTCCCATAGAATCAGTTATGCTACAAAAATGAATAATAATATTTACAAAATTCAGAGCACATTAAATTATCGAAGAGAATCTAGGATGCAAAATCCGTTATATTGGATTGTATAAAAACTTTGGGCATCTTACTAGCCACTGGCAGTGATCTTAGTAGCCAGTGATTATTTGCAAGAGTTTCGAAAATCACAGATTTTCACGGTCACCGCATATAACTGCTCTAACTGCTCCAGTGATTTCAGAATTTCCCCTAAACAGGAAATCGTACCAGAATAGTCTACCAGGATACTGCATGTTCCTTAATGCTAGACTTCTTCATTAATGAATTCGGCAAGGGTTTTGCCGAATCTAAGTTGTCTCAACAATACTTAATCACACATTTGGCACTGTAATTTCTCCTCCTTACATTATACGATGCATAGATTGAAAAATCTGTCATTAATGGCAAGACATGCCCAAGGCAATATTGAAGCCGATTGATTCAAAATTGGATTTGATGTATTGAATAGTGCTATATTTTATAGATTTTTTATGTTTAATATATTGTATATAGGTAATTTCAATGTCAGCCAAAAATTAAAATTTATATATTTGATTTTCCACTCTAATTAAGCTCTTAATGAAAAAAAAAGAAAAAGAAAAATACATAAGTGCATATATAAGTGGTCTCTTCTGTAAATACCGACGATTTTAATCGATCTGATTTTTCAATCTATGATACGATGTTTGGCTACCGTATTAGATTCAAAACTCTCCGCCATTGTAACGTGGTTGATGTACACTTACGTCAAAATCAAGACGAGCTTCAGCATTCGAGTTGAATATACAACTCAATATAAAGTACGTACCAAGGAGCGACTAAACTTTCGAGGACATGGACCCATGTTATACACGCAGGATGTGGTTGTACCCAACGATAACCTTATCAGTTAATGAGAAATTTCTGTCAAAACAGTAAAAATTTAAAACAACCAACTATATACTATACAATTTGCTCCATTCATTCCCATTTCCTTTGATTTCTTACGGCCATCAAAATAATCATTAAAGAGGGAAAAAACGCGGAGAAATCTCGCATACAAAAGTTTTTCTTTATTTAAAGTCAAACAGATCACAAAGCCACAAAACCAAGCCACAGAACTGAACACTGTTACACTGACCTCCACCGACCGCAACACGCAATAACATAGATAAACATGTATAAAAATTGCAACAAACCGGACTCATGAGAAACAGTTGATTCACCAAGAGAAATAGAGAAACCAGCAGCAGAAATTTTTGTGTCAGTCAAAGCAGCTGTAGGGTGGGCGCAGATGGCACAAATTGAGATAAAGGCGAGCATGGCTACCCGAGATCTTGCTGCCAATATGTTGGCAGAAGCACCGCCATTGAACGGAACTGGGTTTTGGGCAGCAAGGCTTGGGACTTTTTCTCTTCTTCAAAGCCTGCATACATTTTTTAACACTTTTTGGGCCAAACCCACACGTGTTATACATATTCATGTCTGCATTTGCAGGTTGCACAACCAATTCCGATCCCAAAACAAGCACAATCACCAGAACCAACAACACAGCGTTACTCATTCTTCTTGTCATCTCCATATCGTCTCTGCAACTGCGGGAAGCACCTATTCTGTACTGGAGACTGGATTTCACAATGGAGAACATTTATAAGTTTGATCCTGGGATTTGAATATAATGCCACCAGCAACCAGTTGCGTTTTTCATGCATATATTGCAATCAAATGAAGATGGACAAACAGACATGTTCTGTAGACGTGCTTGCACATCCATGTTTGAGTGTTTGACCAATAAGCGTGCTTCAGCCTATCTAATCTCTGACATCACGTGTATCATCATGATTGGAGGGAGATTTAAAAGCCAGGTTTGATCTACGAAATCAGCCGGTAATATCTGATGATAAACAGATAGGTTATAAGCGTGCGTGCAATCCAGATTTCTTTCTTAATTGATTTAGCGGAAATCCTACGTACGATCCCAAAGGATCTATTTGCTTTCTCTAACGGAATCCAACGTTGAGAAGACACCTTGTCGTTAAAAAATTTTTAAATTTTTTTCCTCCCGTCCAGGTTCGCCCTTTCTTAAAAATTTTAATAATTGCTTCACGTAATCCGATTGGACATTGGGACATGGCATGAAAATCTTCTTCATTTGGATGCGAGACGCAAAGTGATATACTTGCGTATTTAATTTTTTTAAAAGGTTATGACTGTGGTCGGAATGTCGGTAACGGGCTTTGCAGCAAGTATCTTTGCACGCAAGGCACTGTGAATTAACTGGCCCACCGCCCTTAATTATGAATTTATGTAATTTTAACAAAATCTTCTTCATTAATCAGCCTTTGAATTTCAGTGATGTTTGTTCAGTTAACAAAAAGCTATATTGTGTTTTATCAGGGTCTCTAAATTTCAGTTTTCAGTTTTTCTGGAAACTGGTAAACATAAAATTGAGTTGGTGTTTAACTCAATGTAACTTAGACTACTACTTGCAATCTGGACATTACTAAAGTTAAGCACTTAGTATTCTTTTTTATTGGGCAATAAAAATTCAAAAGAAAATGTGCTATAAATATGGGGGGATGTCGGACCCCTGAAAAGAAGTTTTATTGAAATTAAAGGTGCATCAATTACAACAACTTGAATAAGTCATTGGGTTAAAGGAAAGGGAAAACTGAGAACATTGTGAATGACACTCGGGAAACACCTTAGAAATATTTGAGTATTAGGGGAGGTACCCCAAGTTGGGGCACAACCAAATGTCCGCAGACTGCTTGTTACAAAATAGAATGACATAGAATTAGACGAGGCAAAGAACTCTCAATTAAGGATAGAGAGAATTCCAATGGTGAATCCACATAATAAAAAGGGAAAACTTCCTTGCAGAGATTACTAATGCTAAGTGTAACTGAAACACATAGGTCTTTCCCATACCTGTAGGAGATGAACCAATTGATGACTGTCCAGATTGAACTTGGATGCTTGAGATATGAGTTGAAAATAGGTGAGGTGAAAGATCTGCAACTTCTCCAACCTGGTAAGCAAACATTTGTTAGAATACTCTGTCTTTTGAAATAGAACATTGCATCTTCACTTCCAAATATAATATAAAATAGTAGGCCTAATAACTTTCCACAGAAAATTAAGATTAGTAGAAGTAATGTTCAAGAATCCGAATATGGCATCCTCTTGAGATAGCTTGTATGATGGAAAATCTTTAGAAGCCCACTGCCACACATGTTGAGCAAAGGGACATTGCCAAAATACATGAACAAAGTCATCTTGTCCACCACATAGAGGCCAATTGGGATTAGGAATCCCAAGATATTCTAGGCGTTTTCCGATAGGTAGACCATGGTGGAGAAGACACCAAAGGAACTGCTTAATTTTGGGGAGGGTCGGAAGTTTCCAAATAAGCTGGAAGAGAGGGATCCAAAATGTTTCTGACTCTTGTTTATGCCAATATTTATTGCAAGGTTGAATAACTTCAGATGGGTCATGCATGAGGTGAAAGGGGACAAATGGCCGATAGGGCAAGAGTTTAACCCCATTAAGCCATTGAAGGCCATGAAAAAGGCTTTGCACTGTAATATCCAGATGCCAGTGACAGTGGAGAAAAGAGTAAATCTAAAAATGTTCTATAAATATGAGCATAGTGTGAGCTTGTTATCTGCAATTGTAGAGAGAGAATCTTTATACTCACCATTTCATCCTGAGGAAAATTCTTTTGCCTTGCCCATGGATGTTTCCCTTCACATTGAAGGGTTTTACTGTATAAATTTTGTGTGTTCTATTTTTTTCTCTTCTATTTTATTGTTAAGCAGATGCTCTATTTCCCAATAATGTTGCATTGATCATTGTTGGTCCCCCCAATAATGAAATAAAATAAAGCTTTATTACATCGTGCACCCCCTAAGGAACTATTGGATAGATATTACATATTCGTGAAAAATAAAGAAATACTACAAATTGACTACCCTCATCAAAAACAAATGTTATAGGATTTTCGGTATAACTTTATAAAGCTGTTTCGGATACTCAAGAAAGAAACACATGTAAGTCATCTTCAAAGGCACTTGATTTTCACAACCTACAAATGCACTCTTCTTGTGGGAGATGAATCCATCTTCCACTTTCATTTCTAAGATGATAAGAACTTAAGTGAAACTTGCTGATAGCATTATGAAAGTGAGCTTTTACATCTAGTTTATTAGATCTAATGTATTGTTAATGTGGTGTAAATAAAATTGTTTTGCTTTCCATATTAGTCCACATTTGTGTTAACACCTTCTACTTGACTAGTTGGCAAATATGCTTAGGGTTTTGCTGCACATCCTCTCAAGAGATATTTCATTTTCTCAACCATTGCATCCCCTAAAAATACCAACCATGGTCCCATAAATCCTTAAGAACCCTTAAGAACTACTTGAGAGAATTTGTCTTGCCTTGAGATATGCAAGTTATGACTATATGTAATAAATTGGCACAATGCTTCTACTTCTAAAGGTAATAAATCAAATTCATAATAACATTGAGTAAGGTGTTTGCATATTCACCTTTAACTCATTAAGAAAAAACGTTTTTTGCACTCTTTCAATATCTTTCCAAAGTTTAGCATCAAGTCTACATCCCCAAGCAATACATTACATACAATATAGTAGGATAGATGATAGTCCAAGTCCCAAAGGCCTAAGGTTTTCTAAGGTTTTTAGTGCTTGTTAACTTTCATTTTAAAATGTATTTTGATTTAAGAGATGAAAATCCAACTTTATAAAAAACACTTTTATTATATGTTCTCTCTTCTTTTACAATGTTTGCAATATGTAATATTTCTTAATCAAATGTTTTGTCTTCCTCTTCATTCTTCCTATCTAATTATTTTTCTTTAAAATTATTTTTTAAGAAATTTAAATTTTATCTTACTTGGAATAGGACTTTCTTCTTCTTCTATTTCTAGTTGTATCATCTTTTTCATAATTTTTATCATGCATCTTTAATCTCGAATTCTTACTAAAGAAACTAGATTGTTAATAGAATAAAAAGTATTTTGTTTAAAGAATGTTACACATAATATTTTTATATTTATACTCATTATAAATAACTTGTATAGTATTTTGTGATTCCTAAATTTTATTAAAATCAAATGCATATTCATTCAAATCTGTTATACTTGCACATATATAAAAAATAAAATTTTAATATTCATACCTTTTTGAATCCTAAGATTCTTGTTAGTTTTCTAGTATCTCTATAATCTTCCTTACTTTTAGCCTTACCCTTCTAGTTCCTCTCCTTTTTCCTTTTTGTTAATTTCAAAAGAGATATATATATATACACACACATAAAAGAATTAAATATTTTGAAAGTAACCATCATAACTATTAAACCCATTATGAAAAACTAAATCCTTGTTTATGTACTTAAACTATCTTTTACATAAAAAATAAATAAATAGAGTTAAACCAACTTCTTTTAAATATAAGCTAAAAACACAATACATTAAGCTAGTAACTAATATGAAAATTAGAAAGAGAACCAAATATTGGCTATATGGATAACTCACATAGCATTTTATTGAAAGGTAGTAGGTTCAAAGATTGGTTTTAGTTCATGATGCCAACCCAATGATATGTTGTAGGAAATACTAGTCCTATTCATACACTATAAAAAATTAAATCATAATAGAGTAAACAAATTAAATTAAATTAAATTAAATAGCATGGTATTTGAGGGGTTAAGAATATAGATTCAAATGATGTAATTTGTGATTTTCTAGTAATTAGTTATTTCACTAGTAAAACTTCTTCATTTATGATAATTCAAGACATGATGTGATTTGGGATTTTTTCTTTTTTTTTTGTTTGAGAAATCCTTTGGGTCTAAAAAAACATAATAAAATATCGATACCATTATTAATAACCAAAGAATCTCATGATATGTTTATCATGATTATGTCAAATAAATCTCTCTTTTTTGTTTTTAGAATTTAACCTATCCCAATATTCTAGAATGTTGTAAATCCTTTTTGAGGTCTTATGGATTGAGTTTTAAGTAGCATTTGCATTGGTAACTCCTTAAACTTAGGATACTTGCCCTTCTTTCTATTGAATTTTTATCATCATTTTGAATACAACTTCAAATGATTGAGTTCCTTACAATAATAACATTGCTTTAACTTTTTAAAATTATTTTCTATTATGAATAGGGGAAGTTAGTTACCCATCTATTTCTCCTCCATATCAGCAACTTGTTAGGTTATACTCCTCCACTATCAATTAAAGTTAGACTCCTCTCTTGTAATATTTCTTAGGAACATCACCCACTTGATTACACTTCATCCTAAGAACAAAAATACAAGTTACTTGTTACATCTTGAACTTGAAAGCAAGCAAGTGATACGTGATTGAAGATTACAACTTCTTAATAAGCCATTGCACTCTTATCTCTTCATCTTTCAAAATGAGTGAATTATTCACATAACTCATTAAATTTATAATCACAATTATGCATTCACATACATTCTTGAAATAGTGCCTAAATTTCATATTCTTTCTTCTTCTAATAAAATTTAATCAAATACCAATCAATGACTACTCGTAAGACATTTTCTACTTCACATTCTCAATAATCCACTAACAACCCTATAGCAAGTTAAACTAGCATTGACTTGTAGGTTACTACAACTAATAAATTGTCAATTAAGTATTCTAAATTTGATAATAATTCAATACTCCAAAGGCATTTTCTACTTCATTAATCCAAATCCTTCTAAATATGAAAGGATTCAACCTTATAAACTCTTTAATTATCTTATTATTGTGAGGCTTAACTTCACTACTCAAATTTCCATCATTGTTGAACAAGTTCACAAGGAACTAAAGCAATTACTACCATAATTGATCAAGAGTACTTTCTACTATAGAACTCTAGCTCCTTTTAATTCTGAGTCTTACCCTTTGAGATGCCATTTGTAAATACTAAACAAGATGGAATTAATGATATGTTGCCAAGTTCTAATGCCATATTGTTATAACCTACAAAATTAACCATAATAATAGATAATCCTAAACAAAACATCAATGAGGTATGATATAACCATCAAAATCCATTCTTCTTGCAACATAAGAATCCATTAAATACATCAAATTTTATCATGTAATAACTTAAAATACATTTAAGGTAAATAGATCAAATTCCAAAGCAAAGGCTACTACATGTGTAATTAATTCATGGCTTTAGTTACATTAATAAAAAATGAAAAGAAAAATAAAAATTATAAATCATGCTTATAGCTTAGTATCTTTAATTTAATGTTGATAGGCTACTCTCCTGTGGCTAGGACCATAAGAGGTTTGATGAGCGGTGGAGTATCCCAACACTCTACCATATAAGTCACAAGTGCCAATGTGCAACTAGATCATAATTCGTGAGTGGACAATGTTATTATGCTAGTAATTGAGTTTACGTTCATGATCATTGCGTTCCCACCTTGAGATAGTAAGGTATAAGTGTATGGCTTAGTGAGGTGTATGATTAACTAATGTTGTTTTGGCCATTAGTGCTCCTAGTTGTAAACATGATGAAAATGAATATTATATCCTAAGTCTAAGGAACAACAGAAATGTAAATCTATCCTATCCTAGAGTGATGGACATCCATTCCTAGTCTACCATACACACCTTGGACTTGTGAAAATATCACTAGGATTACCATGTGGAATTACTACTGGGTAAACCAAGCAACACCACTACTGGGTTACCAGATAACTACACTTAACGTTCAAAACCAGTCGTATCCATACTTGTTACTAATAAACACGTAAAGTAAAGTACTTGAAATGTAAAGTGTTAAGCTTGAAAAATCATAAAAATTATGCTAAGTAAACAAATAGAAAACTAAGAAATGCTACAATGATGAAGAGCAATCATGATCTTTATTTCCATCATGAATTTTGTTCAAGTACAAATCATTCAAATAAAAACACCAATAATTGCCAAACATCACACCATGGGCATTTGCTTCTATCACTAACTCTATGGAAACAAACTGCAAGAGTCTACCTAAGGATGTAATAAAACGTTATTGGATTGTGTGCCCAAGTGTTGTATTTATATGGCTACACACATCCTAATACATTGCATCAATGATGACATATAATGGATTACGACATTATATCTACAACATCATCGCTATGATATCATAGATACTATATTACATTACTTTAAAAATTGATTTTATCAAAGTCTATTAATGGTATGCATAGCAAACTGGCCATAACACTCCAAAGATTCTAAGAGCATAAATTGCAAAGTTTACCTATGTATATCTTTTCTCATCCTAAATCTCTCTTTAAGTTTCAAGATGTTATAAATCCTTTCTAGGATCCTATGGATTGAGTTTTAAGGAGCATTTACATTGTTAATTTCCTAATCCTAGGATACTTATCCTTCCTTCTACTAGCTTTTCTTCATCAGCTTTAGATAGTACAACCTCAAATGATATAGTTCTTTGCAATAATAACACCACTTCATCTTCCTCTAATTGCTATTTTGTGACATACTATTCCTAGATGTTATGGTAAATGTTAATTATACATTTTGTTCAATATTATACATTTTATATAGTATAGGAAAAATGTATAAAGAAATGAAAAAATAAACTTGATTGATAAAAAAAACTAAAAAATGAATTATGTGTATATATGGATAATGTTATAAGGTTTTTTGCAATTATCATCCTTCAACATTTATCCCTTAAAGATAATCTAGCACTACCACCCTAGTTAGTCCTAGAGTTGACTAGAAGGGGTATCTAAGTCCCTTCATTTTTTACTCCATCCTACTCTCATCACTTACCAATACTAGCTCCACAACTCTATGCTAATAAGACCTCTCTATATATTAAATCCCTAAATATTTCCTTAAGAGACATGCATGTAATTATAGTGTGCCAATTCACTAAAGGTCATTTAATAGTAATTACAACTCCTACTTATGGAACAACATCATCTGGAAATGGGGATGTGACAAATCATTCTTTTTAGCTTTTGTTCATCCTTAAAATAAATCTACATGAAGGTTTTCTACATGCTTAAACTTTAAGAGTTATTGTACACCACTTTCTTCTTTAGCATTGATATCTCCATAAAGGATGAATGGTACTAGATTAGAACTAATACAAGATATGAATATCTTATTCATCAAGTTATTCTTGATATGATTAACTAACTATAATAGTTAATAAATTTTAACATTTAAGCATGTTATATTAATAACCAAACATATATTAACCACATATACACACTTTTCTAATGATTGTGTCTTAAGTACTAATGTCAAGAAAACATAGCTTCTCTAGAACCTTGATCATTCTTTTTTCCCTATGGCATAGAGGTCTAGAATTTTGAAAATCATATTTTTTACTTTTCATCAAATATTTGTCCTAGCTTGAACATGGCTTATTTGTAAAAGATCATACAACCATCCTTGTTATGGTTCTTATAGTAGACTAGTTTATATGAATCAAAGAAGAAACTATCTTAAGGAACCTATTACTTATAAATACCTTCATACCCCATGTTTCTTAGATTATATTAGAATTCATAGAGAAGTTTCCATGGCATGCCTTCTTATAGACAAAAAACATCAACATTCAAGTTTTCCAATTTTATAAGAATATGTGGGTATTAGTACTCATGTTAGTCCAAGATCCAAGGTGGACATGTATGATGTTACCTTTCACTACTTAGTAGTCTTATAAGCACATTGCATGTTGCAATTTTCATACATATTCCTGGATTATCTCTTGACTGGTTCTTCCTTGTGAAGAGCATTTACATTATTGAAACAAGGTTATGCTTCTTTATAATGATTGTTGTTTGTTAGATATATCCTTGATGTTTGTTAAATTGGATTTAAGTCTCTATTTTATTGTCAGTTTACGAACTAACCTTTCTAACTAATTTATTATCTAAACTATTATGATCATTTTTAGTTGATCACTCTCCTATTTGCTTAGAACACTAACTCTAGTAATGTTAAAAATTGAAGAATCCAAAGGTCCCTGGATCTATGCTCTAAGCTATAAGGAAAGCAAGAACTTAGTTAGAATAAACAAATTCTTGTGAGACTCTCTTACTTCTAATATATCTTCTATATTACCAATGAATATGTGCTGCTACAATTATATAGGCCTTGATATCCCAAAAATAGATTTGGAGATATAAGCATGAATCTAGGAAATCATGGGGATGATCCTTATCATCTCATTTAAGTATCTTATTAATAAGGGATGAACTAAACATAGAATTAGATAGAAATTACTTGAATATGATCTCATCTTATTTAATATAGATTTATGGATGAGATATATATAATTCTTTTGTGGAACATCTAGTCATCATATTCCACAAACTCCCCCCCAAATGATGGTAAGAGGTTCCACTCCAAGTAAGTCTATATAAGATTTAAAATTTTCATGACCCAGAATCTTGGTAAAAATATCTACCATTTGTACTTCAGTTGCAGAATGTTCCATGCTAAGTATG
>MNCI01032735.1:199037-220527 GCA_015680685.1 Gnetum montanum | reverse complement strand
TTTTGTGTTTTTATGCGTGGGGACCACACCATGCAAAGACTTCTTATTTTTATTGTCTCAGCTTCCAAAAATTGGGTAACATCGAAACAGTAAGAAAACTCAAGAAGAAAACATCCAAGCACCCAAGTGAATGACCAACACAACAACATCAAGTTCCTTTGAAGTCACACCCTTTGCAATCCTTGAGTCCTTCCTTAGTTTGAGAAATGCCCAATCATCGGTTCATTAAAGTTCTTAGTGGAAGGAAACTATACATTTCCAAGCCAAGAGGAACCATAGACTTTGGTGGATGGATGGATGAAGTGATCTCATTGCCTGCCATATCAAAAGAAACATACCTTAGTATCAATAGAACAAGGAGGCCTGAAAAGGCCTAGGGCCTTCTTAATAACTAACAAAAACTTACTTGGGGATGATAGGAAGACTTACAAAAGTCATAACGAGTTTTACAGTTCCTTCTCTTCCTCTACTCCTTCAATGTCAGATTGTAACATGGATTACTATCTTTCAAGGGATCGGTATAGAACTAAAAATTGAGGTCACAAAGAAAATCAAGAACGCCAACATAAACAAAGGCAACATTGTCCCAACACACGAAAGCATAACTTACCTAAGGATGATGAACCCCTGCTGGCCACTAAGAGCCTAACGCCTATACAAGAGGCTATTCAAATCTCCCGTAGGCATCGTAAAGAGATTCGTCTACCCAGGCTCGATTTAAACAACTTCCCTAACTTCTCAAGAGGCTATGACTTAGATCCGCATCAACATTTATAAGCCTTCTATGATGCTTATACATGGAAAAATATTGATAATGGGTGGCAAAAACTTAAGCTCTTTCCTCTAACACTCATTGGCCAAGAAAAAGTATGGTATAGATCGTTAAAACCAAATTCAATATGATGTTGGCCAACAATGGTAGAACTCTTTAATGAACGATATCAAACCTATGCAAGAGTGTCAGCCTTGAGGAGACAAATCCAAGAATGGAAAAAAGAACAATATGAACCCTTGGACATGGCCTTAGAAAGATATTATGCACTATTAAATAACTGCCCAAGCCATGGGTTCTCCAAGGAAAGGCTAATGTACCATGTCATAGATGGGCTTCGTAATGAAACAAGGGAGACCCTAGGGATGTACGCCCAAGGTCAACTATATGAGTTACGAACCCATCAACTTTAGGAGCTTATTAAGTGGATGGCAAAAGAAGAAGGAGAACTAGCCAAATGGGAGAATGTTGAAAGTTCTCAACAGGACCAAAATCTCAACTTAACAAGGGTCCATGATCATGAAGAGGAGAAATCCACTTACTTCAAGGAGGTGGAATCAGCTTTACCAATCCTACAATCACTAGATGAAATTGAGGCAAAGGTCAATAAGATGGTCGACTGGGTACATAAAAGATGTGAAGAATATGCCAACATTATTAGAGGAAGAACTATGCCAAATCGAGAAAAAGGACAGGACACCACACAATAATCGAAACAAAGGGTAGAAGATCATAATAATAAGAACTCAACTACCAATTTCACATATCAATGTAACGTCTATCTGTACGATCACCCCAAAGGCCAATGTCCAGTTTTGTCACATTTACATGAGCATTGGGGAGGAATGTTACATCCATATTTCGTATAGAAATATCAGGTTCAACCACAGTGGCCAAAACCTCAGTCATGGGGGAGGCCACTANCAAGATCAACATCCTCTACCTCACCTCATCGTTATCATTCTCCCGAGTACTATCCACCCATGTCCTCTCCAAAAAGATCACCACCTCATATGCCTTACACTTATTCTCAACCTCAATATTCTCATCCTTTCCCTCCTTCTACATCACCACCAACTATTCCTAAGGTGTCTTCACCACAGCAACAAACCATGAATGTTACTTGTGCTACTACTACCAATAGTAGTGAGAGACCTTAGCAACATCGAAAGCGTCCCTTGTTTAGACGTGACCATCGAAAGGGACACCACAGTTCAGAAACCACTGCATCCTCCAACTCAACACAAGTCCAACCCTATGATGCACCCTTACCTTTGAACCCAACGTCTCATGTTACTTCATCAGGGCCACCAATTAACACTCCAACAACCATACGGCCTAATGAATACAACCATGGAGGATGACATCCTGATCCTTGTATACCATCTAACGGTCCCAATTATCATAGTGGCTCAACTCATTATTCGAGAACCACACCTCATAAATTGCCCTACTATGTTTACTATAATCAAGTGTGTGAATCCCAATGGGGTAGGTATGATTGGGTCCCAATATTTCCAACATGCAAGGATCCTCATCTTCCATTTACTAATCCTCATCATGCTCAATCGTTTGGTTATGGGGGATATCCTCCATTTTTCTAACAAGCAAGATTAATAAATATTTTTCATTTTCTTTAATTTTTTCAACTTTTTGTTTTTCATTTTTTAATTTATTGTTTTATTTTTTTATCTTTTAAGTTTTTGTTTTACACATTTTTGTTTCACAAATTTCTTTAACTTTTCTTGTTTTTATTTTGCAACATTGTTTATACTCTTTCATTTCTCTCTGTGTTGGTTTGTTTATTTGTTAGGATCGTCACCTAATAAGTGCTCCTAATGGTGGTATGAACTGTATTCTATTGATTGCCAATGTTTGGTTTTTACCTTTAAGTTATAATGTTGATACTAAGGTATGGTTCTTTTGATATAACAGGCAATGAGTCCACATCATCCATGCATCCATAAATTTCTATGGTCTCTCTTGGCTTGGAACTGTACAGTCCCTTTCTCAATAATAAAGACTATTAATGAATCGATGACTGGGTATTTCTCAAACTAAGTACAGACTTAAGGATTAAAAAGGGTGTGACTTCAAGGGTATTTGATGCATTTGTGTTGGCCATTCTCTTGGGTTCTTGGATTTTTTTTCTTGAGTCCCCTATACCATTCCGGTGCTGCTCCATTATTGGGAAGTTGAGCTAATAAAAATAATAAGTCTTTGCATGGTGTGGTTCTCATGCAAAACACACAAAAAAAAGTGAGAATTCAAAGCACATCCCTTAGAATGGTGGTGACTCTTTTGGGGAGACATTCTTGTTACTTCAAGTGGATGGATGGGCCAAATGTATTAATGTGAAGTCACTAGATGTGGATTGTTTGAGGCCATATTTGGAATGGGATCTATTAAGTCACATTAAGGGGCTGTACACCACCTTATTCTTGAGACTCCATTCCATTCTCTTCTTTCCATCCTTCTTTCTCCATTTTTCACCTCATTGCCAGTTGAATTAGTAGTCCGTATTTTGGTTGATGCACTATTTTCTTTTTGGTAAACTCTTGTGGTTAAGACTTTAACTCTTGTCTCCAAATGACATTCCTAGAGCCTACAGACTCTCTGAATGTGGGATTGTTAGGGCATTAAGGGCATGAGCTTGCTTTGGGAAGAACCCACTAGCATTCCTCTTTGGTGCATCCGTTAATTTCTTTCCCTTAAACATTTCTGCAATCACCATTTATTTTATTCATTTCCATCTTTGACATCCATTTTATTGGTGTGGCCGTTGTTTCTTTTTCTCCATCTTTCTTATTCCTTATCTTTTTCCATTCTATCGCTACCGGAGGTTCACTCTCAGTCATGGGGGTCGTAGTCCAATTTTTTTGATTTTCTCCTAACCCCTACACCTTAGGTAGCCACCAGTATTATATCTCTAGATTTGCATTAGCCATATAACAACTCATCCAATGGATGTTAAATTGAGGCAAGGTATTAACTACATTGTGATTCATTTACCCTTGCTAATATCATACTATGTTGTGTGTGCAGATGAAAATCATACAACAACGAATTGGACCTGGAGAAAACATTTGGAATGGATTGGTGCTGAAGCGGTTATGCAAGGAACAAGTTTGATTGTGCACTTATGGATGAACAACGAAAAGTACAATCGTGGCTTTAGCAGCAACAAACTTCTTTTTTCTTCTTTTCTCTCTCTCTCTTCTCTCTTCTATCCCAATTGCCAAGTAAGGTTGGATGTCAAATGTGTATAGTGTTCACTCTTGTTGTCGTGAACACTAAATTTTGTCATGTATTGTAATAATGATCTATTCACATGTCACCCCATCTACCATTAGTGTCATTTAAGTTAATAATCACATACCTTCCCAATACTTTTTAAGGAACTTGAGGACAAGTTTTCATTCAGTCATCAGGGTATGATGGGACGCGATATTGCATAGGCTGCGATATCACGTCAGCCCCTGTGATATCGCATACGTGATATTGTAGCCTGTCGTCAATTCTATAAATAAGAGGCGACTTTCCCTTGTTTTCTCATCTAGAGTTAGTCCCTCAGCCAAACTATAGTAGTTTTACCATTATAGAGTTAGAATAATTTCCATGTGCCTGCAGTAGGAGTCTCAAAGTGAACAGATCTTTATTCGAGCAAACTGTACCTGAGCACACATTTGTGTACGGCAATAAACACGAACTTTTTGATAAACCTTGCAGCATGTGGACTAAGCTAAATAGGATTTAATTATTGTTAAATATTTAAATGCTTTCCTAGATAATTAATCTCTCTTCACCCTTATCTCTTAGTAACGTGGAATGAGTACAACTTAATCACGAGCATTTAAGTGTGACTACTTGGTAACCCAGTAGCATACTTAAGCCATGCACTTGGTAATCCCAGTGGCAATCATGCACAAAGTTCAGGATGTATACGGATGATCCAGGAATGGATACTTATCACACTTAAGCTAGCTTAGATTCTCTCTCACCCTTCTCTCTTAGCTTAGTTAATATTATCTTCCATTTCCTTCAGGAGTAGCATTAGCATAGAAACACATCATACACCTCACTCTGGACTAAACCATACGTGATAAAGTTAACACTAGTCTAGGTGGGAAGACAACGAACTACGATCTAAGGCTAACTGCCTAGATGCCACAACTAGTCCATCTGCGGAGTTCGACCGGATCGTGCGTGTAATACTCGTATTCGTATGGTTGAGTATAGGGGTACCTCACCACTCATTAGTCCTTAATGTTAACACTAATGGATCTCCCTCACCAATGCTATATACTAGTATTAGACTTCCCAAGTGTTGACATAGTAAGGGCCTGAAGTCTATCTCAAAAGCTATGTCTAATTGCTTCTCTTCATCTTTGGCAAATAAAATTTTCACCACTTTTATTAATCCATAATAAAACTCAAAGTTCATTCATTTTCTAATGGTTTTCTTCTTCCCCTTCTTATCTTCTTGGGAAAAGTTTCTCTATCACATCCACCACTCTTTAGCAGACAATTTGGGTTCAATTTTCCACCCTTTTCTCTGACATAGTTCTACAAAATCCATGTAATCACCTAGGGGTGAGTGTCTACTTTTATCCAATTTTATTACAAAATAGAGACACACTAAATAAGGGGAATAGCTTCTTTATGTATTTATTTGTTCCCTTATGAGAATTGATGACATCTTTCTTTTTAGATTCATCCATTTCTCCAATACTAATAACTTTAAAAAATTACACTTGAAACTACCAATTTTAATTTCCATTTTTGGGAAGCCAAGCCAATATTTGAGTGTCATGGTAACCCATGTAATAACTATCTATTTCTTATCCACATGAACACAAAAAATAACATTTTCTATCAAACAATTATTAATGAGACTATTACACTCTACAACACTTAGATAGGTGTGTTTCAGTCCTAGGGCACATAAGATTCCAACCCTAAAACATACAAGATTATAGCCTTGTGAAATTTTCTCATGTAACTTATCCCTTCTCCTTCAAAATGATACTTTAAGTGCTTTGAGCCTTGATGATTGTCTTAATGTCAAACTCTTCCACCAAACCAGTCATGTTAGTGAACTTCGTATCACCTAGGCTTATTGTTGCTACAACAATAATCAATGTTATGTTATTATATTATTCAAAAGAATGTATCTTATCTAAGAAAACTTCAATATATATGTTCATCTTTTGACCTAAGGATGATCTTAGATCTCTTGGGTCATCATATGTTCTCCTAATGTGTCTCACTTCATACTAGATGTAATCATCCTTTATTCTCATACTCATTACAAAACCAGTGAAGCATGATACTTTTGTACTAAGTCTCAAAAATATATCACTATCTATGGCCACTAACTTTGATGCTGGACCAAATCCCAAAATAGCATCTTAAAAAATTCAAATTTTTCTATGACATGTTTTTCTTGGTCTTTTCTTTTCTACATCATTTCTTATTTTTTCCCTTGCTTTCTTTTCTCTTCTTTTCCCCTTGTTTCATTTTTTTGTCTTGTCTTTTTTCTTTTTCTAGCTACTTTTTGCACTTTTTCTTTTCCAAAAGTGATCTATAGAAGCCACCAACCTGAAGGCATGGATGCATGTCTTTCCAGTAGAACCCCCTAGAATAGCATTGAGTTCCTTTATTGAGTGCCTTTATCACAACTCTTACTCCCATTTTTCGTTTGATCTACAAGGATCTTAGTCCAACCAAGTTGCATGATAGCACCTATAGATGTCACCAAAGAGAATCCACAAGTCCCCTTGATGTCACACCCTTTCCATTCCCTCTTAGTTTATCACTCTTTGCTCTAGGCATAATGAGTACAAAGTTACTTAAGTTTTAATGATAATAAGAATATCATCATACCCAGAGTAGAACCTCTTATTAATAGAATGGGTGGGTGGATGGTGTGGGTTCACTATCCAATTAATTAATCCCTTGTGACTCAATAACATAGAACAACACCTCAAATGACTAGTTACATGAGTGTTTTATTCATAGATGAGATTACCCACAAAAAGATAAAATAACAAATTAAAAGATGAAAAATTAGAAAATAAAAAACTATAAAACCAAAGAAAAAGAAAAACATTTACTAATTCTTCTTATTATAATGGAGGGTATCCCCCATGATTAAATCTCTAATCATGGAGAGAATTAATAAATGGAAAATTTGGATCCATGCATGTTGGGAATATTGGAATCTAGTCATATCCAAACCACTAGGTGTCTTTTGGTGTGGTGGCACAAATGTACCTAAATTAGGGTTCACACACTTGATTAAAGTAGGCATTGTGGGGTAGATTATAAGATGTGGTCATGTGATAAGAAGCTGACCCATTATGGCATCCATGACCATAAGACAATATGCAAGGATCGATATGCCTCCCCACGTTGTTATATTCATTGGGTCGTGTGGTTGTTGGGGTATTGATTGGTGGCCTAGATAAGGTAACAGGAGGCATTGAGTTTGAAGAGGAAGGTGCATCATAGTGTTGGGATTGTGCTGAGTTGGAGGATGCAGTGGTTTTAGAACTGTGATGGCACTTTCTACAGCCATGCCTAAAGAAAGGATGATTTTGACGTTGTGGATGACTCCCACTACTATTGATAGTAGTAGCACAAGTAATGTTCATGGGTTGGTGCTATGGTGCAAAACATTTTGGTACTATTGGTAGTAATGTAGAAGGAGGTAAAGGATGAGAATATTGAAATCAAGGAGAAGTATAAGGAATAAGAGGTGGTGATCCTATGGGAGAGGACATGGGTTGATAGTATTCAGGAGAATGATAACGATGAGGTGAAGTAGAGTGTTACATCCCCATTCCGAAATGATGTGGTTGCCTAATGAAGATGGTTTCTCTTCATAACAAGTGTTATTGTTAACTTAACAAGACTCAAATGGGTAGTTGTGATTAAGACCTAAAAGTGCATGTTATAATAATGGACATGTCTCTTGAGGTAACCTTTGGGGATTTGACCTAAGGCATTTATACCCGGGGTTAGAGGTCATGCCAACATGGAGTTGTGGAGCCTAGAGAGGCGAGTAACGGGAGTTGAGTGAAGCAAGATAGGAAGGGGACTGGCCCACCCTTCTGGATAGGTTATAGGCCTAACTATGATGGCAGTCCCAGATTGCCTCTAAGGGATAGATGCCAAAGGAAGAAAATCCGAAGGAACTCTCTTAGAGCACTCTCCAGATACATCTTTCCATATCAATAAAGCATTCTTTTATTTTATTTTTTTGCATTTTTCCTATTATTTCCTTTATACATAATGTTGAATATCTCTTATATTTCACATTGGTATATTTTATTTGTACACATAATATCTAATATATCGTATATTTGACGTTTGCCATGACATCTGGGAACGGGATGTCACAATTGGTGTTAGAGCAAACCATAACCCAAGGATCATTTAAAATCATGGGCTAACTACAACATGAATTTGATGATGAACCTTGAAGCCACAATACATGGAAAGCCATTGATCATCACCAGATGTACCATATGTTTATGATACAAGTTAGAAGATACCTTTCCATTGACTTCATAAACAATGGATTAGGCATATAGATCCCAACAACTAGCAAAATTTTATTCATGAACATCATTAATTGATGAAGATTTGATCATATCCGAGTAAGCTTCATCAATTATAAGAGATGTTGGTAAGATAATGATACACCAATCCAAGTAACTCTTACCTATCTTAATACTATAATTATTAGTCGATTAGGTTCATTGTTAAATTTCTTTCAAAATCATTAGTAACCATAACCTGAATTGATTTTATTTTGTTGAAATTTACTATCCAAGTAATCTAGAATATTCCAAGTTACCATATGTCAGCCAAGAAATGTCAATTCAACAAAATGTTCTAGTTCGGTCTTTTTAAATATTAAAAACTCAACTTCATTTTTGAACCCTAAAACTATGTCCAACCGATAGTACTCATCGAGATGATTCCAACGGTACAAATTTTGTCTCAATCTAATTTACAGTTTGGGAGATATTGGCATTTAAAGTTTTTCATTATGTATGCATTAAAATAATATCAAATTGTTAATTTATTAATTTATTATTGAAAAAAAATTATCAAAAATTTAGGATCAAAAATCAACCTGGAATTGTCATTTACCCACACAAACCCTTACCCTGGCCGAACCACCACGTCAACCGTGAAGGTAATAAAATAATAATAAAAAGTTTTTTAAGAAAAAAAAACAAAACAAAACTTAACTTTTTAAGTGAAAGGTTGTAGGTTCAAACCCAACCCCTTATTTTAACATATATATATAATAAAAATCAAATTGTAACTAGGAGGTCGTGGGTTCAAACCCTGACCCTTCCAATGTTAAAAAAATCCTCATCCGTGATATTTGTCACATTCTTCATCATTGTGTAGGATGTTTTCACTGGCACCTGCACTACCATCACCATCACCAATTAATTGCATTGCTACTACCTTCACACTACCCATCACCGCCTTTTTCTTTGTCCATCACCGCCTTTCACTTCGCTCATCATTACCATCCACACTGCCCATCACTACCTCTCGTGCCATCTATCACTACCATTCATGCTGTCCATTACTGCCTCTCATGCCACTCATCACTATCTCTAGCATTGTCATGCAAATTCTCCATTATATGACGGAAAAAATTTAATTGTCTGTTAACTGAAAAAAAATTTGAAATTTTTGTCAATTAACGGAAAATTCAAATCTTCATCATTAAACTGTTAATTTACATTAGTAATTTGCAAAAATAATTTTCAAAATTATAATTTTGTGTGGTGGTAGCAACTGAGATAAAAATTCCACAATTAAGCATGCTAGCTCTGGAGTAGAACTAGGATGGGTGACCTCTCGGGAAGTCTTAGTTTTCACGCCAAATGTCTTAAACTTTAGAAGCCATAACTTTTGATTTTAGAAGTCTTTTTTAGTATATGAAGAGTTATTTCCTATAGTTTTCAATCTTTTAGACATAATAGTGAAGTTAGATCCATCCTAGGGAATCTCAAAAATTAGGTTTTACTCGTTGCCCGATATAGTGCCTTGAGATCATTAAAAGTTTAATTTTCACACAACTTGAGCATACGATGTCCATTTTCAATATATGAACAGTCATTTCTAAAATTTTTCACCCTTTTGAACTCAATGGTGAGATTAGATTTATCATCTAGGCACCTTATAATTCAATGGTATTATAAATTCAAGTTTTAAAATTTAATGCATAACCTTTGCAAATAGTCTTAAGTTCACTATGGCATGTCATTAGTTACACTACTGGAGCCAGTGTTCTCAAGGGGGGTAGAAAGGTTATCAAAAATAATATTGTTAAATATTACTAAAAATCAGGTAATGTAATTATATATTACTAAAATTAGATAATATAGTTACAGATCACTAAAATTATATGATGTCGTTAACTATTAGTTATTCAGTTAATGTAGTTGATTATTAGTTGATGTATTAGTTGGAGAATTAGGTTAAGAAATAGAACAATCTTCAACCGTCAAGAAAAAGGTATATTAATCCATCTTGCAATCAAAACATAGGGCAAAAATAACATGGAGACATAAAATCTTGTTTCAACAAGGAGAATGATACTCATGAAGAGAAATGATCCAGACAACAATCCAAGAATAGGAATGAAAGTTGCAACATACAATGTGCTTGCAAGATCTCTAGTGAGCGAAAAACAATATCCACTATGTCCATCATGGGCCTTGGATTGGCACGAATATTAATACCCATGTATCTTAGCAGAATTAAAAGATTTGGATGCTGATGTCTTATTCTAAAGTCTTACCATGGGAATTTCTGTATCAATTTCAACCAGATTTAGAAAAGATGGGATACAAAGGTACTTATAAGCAAAAAGGTTCTTATGAAACTTCTTCTTTTGAGCTGTATAGATTAGCATATTTTAGGAATTACAACATGGATGGTTGTGCAATCTTTTATAAAGAAGCCAAGTTTGAATTGGTACAAAGATTTGAATGAAGTTTAGAAAATATGATTTTTGAAATTCCAAAAATTTAAGCGATGGGAAAGAAAGAATAGTCAAGATTTCAGAAAAATCACATAGCCTTAGCATTGATTCTAAAAGTTCATCTATCAGGAAAATATGTCTATGTGGTTAACACACATTTAATTGTCAAACCAACATGTTTAGATGTTAGACATTGTCAAGGAGCATACTTGATTAAGGAAATAGAAGAAAGTTTGAAGAAGAAGTTATTCCTAAGTTGTACTAATTTAGTTTCATTTATTCTTTGTGGAGACTCAATGCAAAAATTGGAAGTAGTGTTTATCAATTTCTAAAATATGGATCTATAAAGGAACCTTTGGAAGATGAACTTGACTTGAAGAAGATGTTTCCATCAATTCAGCATACAATTCCATTAGCCAGTGCATATTCTGCTTATTTTGAATCTTCAGTAGATCAATCAAATTCTAAAATTCAAGAACAGATGATGTTGATGGATAGCACTCATCAAGAACCATAGTTTAGAAATTATTCTGCAATGATTAATGAAGATGGGTCAACAACATTCTTCATTGAGACTTTAGATTATATTTGGTATGATACCTGATTCTTTCAAGTTACCAAGTTACTAGAGTTGATTTCTAAAGAAGAAGTTGAGAAGAATCAAGATCCAACGTTGCCATCACAAACAAGACCATCTGATCATATACCACTTATGGTAGAATTACAATTACTCCCATCAGTTCATAAGATTGATCAAGATCAAGAAGTATCTCACTCTTACTTTTATTTGATGATCTTATTATTTTCTTCATTGTCTAATTTTTATTTCATCTAGACTGATAAAATATCTAAGGAAATGTAAGTTGAAAATAAAGAATTTTCCCTGCCTTCACTTGGATAACTAGATATGAGTTGCACATTGTGTGACCCTAGTTAGAACTAGTGATTGGTAGTTGGTAGATCTTTAATTCACTTCTTATCATTATCTTGGAAAATGAAGTAAGTATCAAGAAAGTAATTTTCCATATAATCTTTCTCACATATATCTTATTTGCAGAATAAGCAAGAAAAAACTTCAAGATCAAAGGAAGAATCAAATTATTGGAGCACAAGATCATGAAAGAAAGCATTGGAGCTAGAAGAAGATAGAGAACATGTATTCATTTGAGAATGAACGAAACCTAAGGGGGGTAGATTATCACATCCCCATTCCCAAATGATGTGGTTGCCTAATGAAGATGGTGCCTCTTCAGAACAAGTGTTATTGTTATCTTAACAAGACCTGAATGGGTAGTTGTGATTAAGACCTAAAAGGGCATGTTGTAATAATGGACGTCTCTCTTGAGGTAACCTTTGGGGGTTTAACCTAAGGCATTTATACCTATGGTTAGAGGTCATGCCAGCATGGAGTTGCAGAGCCTGGAGAGGTAAGTAACAAGAGCTTGATGAAGCAACCTAGGAAGTGGATTGGCCCACCCTTCTGGTCGGGTTATAGGCCTAACCATGGTGGTAGTACTAGATTGCCTCTAAGGGATAGATACCAAAGGAAGAAACCCCCAAGGAAATCTCTTAGAGCACTCTCCGGATACATCTTTCCATATCAATAAAGCATTATTTTATTTTCTTTTTCTGCATTTTTCCTATTATTTCCTTTATACATAATGTTGAATATCTCTTATATTTCACATTGGTATATTTTATTTGTGCACATAATGTCTAATATATCATATATTTGACATTTTCCATGACATCTGGGAATGGGATGTCAAATAGAGGATGTTGATCCAGTTGGAGGAATAAGGTGTTGAACATAATAAGCACTTGGTTTTAAGTGATATGAAAGGTGTAGCCAGTTTGGCAATGGCCTTCCCCATGACTGGGGGTTTTGCCACTGCGATTGAGCACAGTACTGAGGCCGGTAAGAATTTACCTACAAATAGTACAATGAGTTGTGAAATTTCCCATAAAGTTGGGGGATAGGGATGCACCCAACCATGTACTTCTATATGAAATCTGGATGTAACATTCTTCCCCAATGCTCATGTCAATGTAACAAGATTGGGAATTGGCCTTTTGGGTGATCGTACAGGCAAACATCGCATTGATACTTATGTTTTGTAGTTGAGCCCCTCTCCTCATTTTCTTTGGCCCTTTTTTTTTGTCAAATGGTGTTCTATCCTATTTCTAGGTGTGGTATCCTTTGTTTGTTTTGGTCATCAAAGTTATCTTGTGTGGGTCTTCCTCTAATAATGTCTACATATTCTCTACATTTTTCATGTATCCACTCAGTCATCTTGTTGATCTTTGCTTTGATTTCATCTAGTGATTTTAGTATTGGAAAAGGTAGAAATGGTTTCACCTCCTCAAGGTGAGTTGATTTCTCCTCTTTATGATTATGAACCTTTGTTACTTCAAGAGTTTGGTCCTATTGAGATTTTTCAACATTCTTCCATTTGGTTTTTTCTCCTTTTTCTTTTGCTACCCACTTAATAAGCTCTTGGAATTGATGGGTTCATAGTTCATATAGTTAACCTAGGGTATACATCCCTAGGGTCTTCCTTGTTTCATTACGGAGCCCATCCATGATGTGATACATTAGCCTTTCCTTGGAGAACCCATGGCTTGGGCATTTATTTAACAAAGAGTAATATATTTCTAAGGCCATTTCCAAGGGTTCATGTCGCCCTTGTTTCCACTCTTGGATTTGTCTCCTCGAGGCTAATACTCTTGCATAGGTTTGATATCTTTCATTGAAGAGGTTTACCATTGTTGGCCAACAGTGAATTAATTTTGACTTTAAATACCTATACCATACTTTTGCTTGGCCAACGAGTGTCATAGGAAAGAGCTTAAGTCTTTTCCATCCATTATAAATATTGGTCCATGCACAGGCATCATAGAAGGATTATAAATGATGTTGTAGATCTAAATCATAGCCTCCTGAAAACTTGGGAAAGTTGTTTAAATGAAGCCTCAGTAGAAAGCTTTCCTTATGATGCCTACGGGATATTTGAACAGCATCTTGTATATGCATTAGGCTCTTAGTGGCCAACAGGGGTTCATCATCACTAAGTAGGTTTTAAGTTTGTGAGTTGCAACGATGTTGCCTTTGTTCATGTTGGTGTTCCTGATTTTGCTCATGGGTTCAATTTTTATTTCTACACCGATCCCTTAAGGAATAGTCATCCATGTCACACCTCGACATTGAAAGAGTAGAGAAAGAGAGGGAACTGAAAAACTCATCATGACTTTTTTAACTCTCCCAATCATCACCTAATGTACTCTTGCTACCCATTGAGAAGGTCCTAGGTCTTACGGGCCCCCTCGTTCTAGGAGATGTCTCATCTTCACTAGAGGTGTTTGAGTTGGCTGACAAAAGTCCTTGAGTATCGTTGGGGTGTCTATGAATATATGAAACTCTTGCATAAGATTAAGTAATCCAAACTTCTTCATTGGTTCTTCAATGAATTGCCTCACTAGATGTTGCATTATCACTATCTTGTGAAAGAGACATTGTTGTGAATTATGTGTAACTTAATTGAATTTAATTTCTTTTTCTAAAAGATATATCATTAATACCCTATTATAGTGATCTTGTATGATATAACTAATTTAGATAACTAGCATCATCCCTAACAATGGTGCCAATGATGAGTAACAAGGTACCCCCTACGCTCAACCATACAAATACGAGCATGTATGTGTGATCTGGTTGAACTCTATGGAAAGACTAGTTGTGGCACCTAGATAGTTATACATTGATCGTAGTTCATTGTCTTCCGACCTAGACTAGCATTTTCTTTGTCACGTATGGTTTAGTCCAGAGTGAGGTGTATGATGTGGTTTCTAACACTATGCTATTCCTAAAGACAATGATAAGTAATCTTGATTAAGCTAACAAGAAATATGAAATAAGATCTAAGCTAACCTAAGTACGATGAGCATCCATCCTTAATCATCCGTACACATCTTGGACTAAGTGTACTATGTATGGGCTTACCAAGTGCACATTACTCAAGCACTACTTGATATGCTACTGGGTTTCCACATAGTAACACTTAAATGTTCGTGATTAAGATGTACTCATTCCACATTAAAAATAGAAAGTATAAATGATAATAAAGGAAACATTAACTAGAAAAAACAATGATAAATAATTAACTAAAGAAAATAAAAGCTAAGTGAATGCTGCAATGATGGAGTAATCTCAATCTTTATTGCCGATTATGTGCATGTCCAAGTACATCACACTTGAACAAAGGTTCCGTACAATTACAAGAATCACACTATGGGCATGCACTTGGGAAAAGAATTGAAAACTAACTAAAAACTAGCAAAAAGACTTGACCCAAAGACTTTCCAGAAAGAGAGCCCTCCCCGTGCACCTGAGTGCTATATTTATAGGCCAACATAGGAATCACGATATCATGTATACGATATCATATCCAAGCTAAGATATCACGTACCTGATATCTTGTACTCAATATCACGTACTTGATATCGGGGCCTATCAAACTACAATTCATAAAATCTTTTCCAAAATATTTACTATCTTGCCTTTCCATAAAAATTTATGCTAAGTGGATTTAACATTACAGTTGATATTTGTATTTCAAGGAGTAATGTGCTATCAGCACTAAATTATCGATACTCTTTCCCTTTCTACAGCTTGTCCAAATATTTTCTATATACCAAGACATCTTTAGATAATTCTTCTATCTCTAACCATTTCTCATAAATGATCTCTATTAGTTTAGTATGGAATCTAGGAAGGATGCAATCTAAAGCCCTTAAGATAGTGTCTTCTCCTAAGCTAATCCAACTCACTATGTGAAAGTGGCTAATGCAAAATCTCAAAAATTTATTGGCTCCCTATTTTCCCATAACTTCTATGAGATTAAAAAGGCATCATCAAACAATGATTTTTTCTTGATTAGTACTTATCTTCTTCTCTCGTCGACTAGCAAGAAAAACATCAACTCAAGCATGAGGAGCCTAGGTGTTGCAACATCCCTGCATTAACAAACTCATAATAGTTAACTATAGGCCATCTCAAAAATAAAGTTTACCTTTTCATTCTTATTTTCAACATCCTACATTAATATTGAGGTCAAGATTTTCAATTTTTACTTTTTAATGTCTCATAATAAACTTATGTCAAACTAATTTCAACTTTTTCCACATCATGTCAAAAGTCTCCCCAGAATCTTATTGTCTGACATCAAGAAACTAATGTCTCCAATTTTGTACATCAAAAACCTTCTATGTCCTACATCACTACTACCTTCAACATAACACATCAAAATAACATAAAAAACTATATCAAAAGCACTTGCACATTCAACCTCTTCGCATTGATTCTCTCACATTATATTCTTTACTATGTCATTTCCTTGTCTAAGTTTTCTATGAATAGAAAACCCCTAAAATGGCTAAAATTCATGCTAATAATACTCAAAATAACATTTGGTCATTTCTACAATTCTATAGCTAGTTCTATGCATTATTTGAAACTTAAATCACAAATTTAAACAATGTTTCATTGCTTAAATCCTCTATCCTAGTGGCTCGCATGACACTACTCATAGGAATAACTATAAGATTCTAATTCTAGGTTGAATCTATGTAAAACCATGGATAAATAAATTACTTTCTAGCTAAAGATGCTAAATGAATCTACATAACTATATACATTTCACTTTGTCACTTTCAAAAATAGAGTTGTTGAAACCCTCAAAACCAAGATACATAACAATGAGGTTCTTAGTTCCCATGCCAAAGTAAACTTAAGTTTATCAATTTACACTAAACAAAGATTTTTTTCGAACTAGAATCAATAAGATCTAGTTTAGAACAACATTTTGCTAACTATGATTCATCAAAACTATAATCCCTAGTTCACTATCATAGATGTTGAAACAATGTTCAAAATTCAAGATGAGAATTCTAAATTAGGATTCTAGTTACTTACATTTATGTCCTAGATGATATAGTTTAGGATTATGATAGTTATCTGCTTCTACTAGTCCCACTTATAGTTTTCTACCTGCTACTATTACTACCACTTGTCATCTTTTCCAAATCATCATGTTGTCATTTTTTGTTACTATTATATGCTTTGCTTTCATGTTATTTTCAAAATTGCTAAGTTTCAAGTGTAGCTTTCATGAAGATTATTATTCCTTCATTTTTCTCTTATATCTTGATGAAACAACGTTATTTCAATTTTAGGAAATTATTAATACTTTTAACATGCTTGAACCTTCAATGTAATAGAATGATATGATCTAGCATTGATGTTATATGTTGATTTTAACAAACATGATATGGTTTAATAATCCTTGTCTTGATGCAGGTCAACACAGCTACTTGTCCATTATCTTTTTTCCAAATTTTCATCTTAAAAACTCCTATATGCTACATACATCAAACCTTAAACATATCCTTTCTTGACTTTGATCAATTCTCAAGAAATATTATTTCTATTATAGCTAACGTAGAAATTACTGAAGATGATTTATTTTCTCAGTCTAATCTCTTTTTCTTTGATTGAGAACCATCCTTAATGAATGATCACTTAGTTGATGTGCTAATACTCAATAATATAGGTAAAGAAAAGAAACTTCAAGTTAGTGGTCAACTTTCCCAAGATTATCAAAAAACATTTTAGGCTATCCTTTAGAAATATTTAGTCACTTTCATATAGAGATATAGTAACATGTCCAATATTGATACTAAGTTTATGCAAGAAAACGTTATTTTGGAAGAAGGTTTCAAGCTTGTTAATTGAATTTTTTTAAAAAAATCATTTAACCATAGCTCTAGATATATAAGAAGAGATCACTAATCTTTATAATGCTAATTTCATCTATATTATTGACCATTCAGCCGAGCTTTCCAACATAGTTATGGTTCCTAAGAAGAATGGTGGCATTCACATATCCATCAACTTTCAAGATCTCAATAGAGTCATACTTAAAGATGATTTTCATTTATCAAACATTGATCAACTCATAGAGTCAACAACTATTCATGCTCTCTTATCCTTTATGGATGGGTTTTCTAGTTACAACCAAGACTAAATAAATCTAAAGCATTAGTAATACACTACTTTCATAACTCCTTGAAGAACATTTTGCTACACCAGATTGTCCTTTGGACTTAAAAATATTGAATCCACTTACCAATGCATCATAACATTCATTTTTAGTGATATGATATTCAAAATAGTCATTGATTATGTTGACAATCTAACTGTCAAATATGCTTTAATAACTAATCACCCTTCTAACCTAGATGAATTTTTAACTTTGTATGACAAATAAAACCTTTGTCTCAGCCCTAGAAAATGCAAGTTTGGTCTTCCTATAAGTAGTATGTTGGGTTATCTTGTATCTCAATATGACATAGTTATTAACCTTAATAAAGTTAGGGTTATTATGGATCTTCCACTTCCTAAAAACATTTGAGACATGTATGTTTTGCAAGGTTACCTTTAGTCCATTTGTCACTTTATTGTCAATCTTATAGATGATCTTCATCCTTTGACCCATCTACTCTAAAAGTGTCATCTTCATTTGGAATAAAAATTGTCAAAATATTATTGATTCTATTAAAGAATTCTCTCCATATCTTGCGTCATCCTCAATTTTATTAACCCTTCTATCTTTACCTCTAAATCTAACTATGTCATAGCTATCATGCTCTATCAATGACATGAGGATGGAGTTAATCTTCCCATCTACTACATTTTCCATTCATTTTTAGAGGATGAGACTAGATGTATGAATGCTGAAAAATCTTATTTGAGTCTTATCTTTTCTATTAGGAAATTGACACATTATCTTCTAAACGATAAAGTTTTCATTATCTGTAGAGATAATATACTAAAAATAGTTGTTAATAATCCTTCTAATAGTCATCAATTAGCTTGTTGAAAAACTTTTCTTAGTGAATTTAATCTTTGTTAACTTTCCCAAACTTTTGTCAAATGTCAAGCCATAGTTAATATCATCTCTTCTTCTTAATCCAAAGGTACCATTTATAGATTTTATGATGATGTGAGTAACCCAAATTTTGTTCTTCATTTTGATAGAACTCAAATTTCCTTTGGATCTAATGTATCTTGTGTTCTTGTTCTTTTCACTAGGCAAGTTCTTTATAGAAAAAATAAACTTAACTCTCCTTGAGAAAAATAATGTAGTTAAGTATGAAGCTTTGATTCATGGTCTTCTACTAGTCTTATAACATCATGTCAAAACCATTACCATTTATGATGACTCTCAACTCATTATCAACCAAGTTAATGGTGAATATAGTTGTAAAGTGTCTTACCTCATTTCATATCTATAAATGGCTCAAAAAAAATTTCTTATTTTCAACATATGTTTTGAGTCATATTTCTTATTCTAAAAACATGCTAGATGATGCTTTGGCAACATTTGCAATTCATAGAGATCCATATACTATGAATGATCAACTTGTTTAGTCTATCTACTTTATACATGTTATGAAATATTTTAACATTTTAGTTAGTGTTATCAATTTTGATGATGATAATTACTAGTACAACATTCATTTCCAATATCTCACTACTAGTGAAACTTCTAACCATTTGACAAATGCTCAAAAAGATTCTTTACATAAGCATAGCTGATATTTTCATATAGTGAACCTTAATATATTATGTCGTGTATCTACTACAAGTTTTTTTTTTTTTTTTTGCTACCTTAACCCTACTAAATCTAAGATTATTCTTGAGCAATTTCACTTAGGAGTTTATGATGGATACTTAAGATCATGCTTTTTAGCCTCACACATTATTTCTCTAGGATATTATTGATTAACCCTAGCTAAAGATATTCATAACCTCGTAAAAACATGTGACACTTGCCAAAGACATGCATCAATTATTTACACTTCTTCTCAAGAGTCTCACATATCTTAAATCATATGGCCTTTCCAAAAATGAGTTAAATTACATGCTCTTTTCAAAAGTTATTTCTAGAACTCATTATTGCTATTAATCCTTTTTATCTACTAAACACCAATTCATCTTGGCTATAACAAAATATTTCGCTAAATGGGTAGAAGCTATTACATTTCATTCAACCAAATCCCATTCCATCTATCATTTTATCCTCAATCACATCTTCACATGTTTTAGTATACCTCTACAAATTATTATTGACAATGGTCCTTAGTTCAAAAGTAAAGAAGTAGTTGACTTCCATGTATCATATCATCCAATCATTTTTATCATCTTATTATACTTAGTCTAATGGTCAAGCTAAGTCCACTAATAAAATCCTCATCTATTTTCTTTATACTATGGTTGATACAATCTAGTGTAATTGGCACATTTAGCTTTCCCATGATTTTTAGATATATCATACTATATTCTATACATTCATTGGTCAAACCTCACACCTCTTTAATTACGGTTTTAAGGCAATGCTACTAGTTGAGCTACATGCTCCATCTCTTCATGTTTCTTTGCATGATTAGCTCTTAAATTAGAAGAATAATAATATGCAATGTGTTGAGTTATATCTTCTGTAGGAATAATGTCAAATAACTTGAAAGCACTTATAATACTATCAAGAAAGCATTTAGTGTCTTCATTCTAAACATGTTAGAATTCAGGAAATTCATGAAGTAAGAGTAATTTTTTACCATTTTCTACACTCTGGAGACACAAAGTTCTCTCCTAACTAGCAAGGTCCTTTCCTAGTGGATCAATCTCTATAAAATGATAAATACATTATTTTTTATCTAGATGGATATCAATTTCTAGATTTCATCAATAGAATATTTTTGAAGTGTTACTATATGTAGCTATTTTCTCATCATAGCATTTGAACCTACTGGCTATACACAGTCAAATGTGTGCCCATTTAGCAGTATTTTACTCTACATTAGCTTTCATATACTATAGCAGGATATATAGTACATCAAGATAATAAGTTTTCTTTAATATTTTTTTCCTTTGTATTATTTCTATCTACCATTCCCCCTCTCTATTACATATTCTTCTATATCTATTTTGGTATTTTTATCATACATCTCTACCCTATCTATCCCATTCTACAACTAATTTGATGAACATAATCAGTGATGTTTTTGAGTAACTAATATATTAGTGCTTTATATAAGGATGTGACTATGTGTACTATTGAGTGGAATAGGGAGGGGCTTTTTTTTGCATATTTATCAACTATCTATAGCATCCATTTGAAAAATATAATATGTGTAGGATTTAATCATGTCTTAATTTTGTGGTATAGCACTATCATCATGATAGGTGTATGGGTGATATTCTCTTTTATAATCCCTACTTTTTGCTCTCTACTTTTGCATACTATATTTTCTTCTCGTTTGTTCTCTATTTCTTCTTTCTTTATTTTATTCTTTCTTCTCATCTATTTTCATTCCTCTCTGATGAGTGGCGAGGTACCCCTACACTCAACCATACGAAATGAGCGTAGCACGCGCGATTTGGTCAAACTCCGCAGACGAAATGCCTAGACGCCGCAAGGAACACTTGGGATTAATTAGTCATTGTCTTCCCAGACTTACTTGTTGTTGCCATGGTGTATGGTTAAGTAAGTCTCAGGTATATGATTTTTTTGGTCTTTTACAGTTTATCTCCTATGCTAAATGGTGAAGGGTTGAGAAACTAAAACTAACTCTAACTA
>MNCI01032735.1:171386-193637 GCA_015680685.1 Gnetum montanum | reverse complement strand
ATTAAGTTGACCCTGGAACCTAAGTCAAGAAGAGCCTTATGGGGTTCATTCCCAGCGACTTGGAGGTAAACTAAGGGGACTCTCGGATCTGATAATTTTTTTGAGAGGTGGCCCACCTTGATCCAGTCAGTTACTGTATGCGTTAACATAACTGTATGCATTGGACATGATTTTGCCGCTGGAGGATTTCCCGAAACCATGTTGGGTATGGGAGTGTTAGGATGATCAACTGCTTGTGATGGCGAAGGCTTGGTTGGATTGTTGGTCCTAAGGAACAATTGTTAGAACCAACTGATATTGAAGGCTTGGAGGCCCTCACAGTATTAGGTCGTCGCAGTTGAGTGGGATTTACTCTAGCTTTCGTTGGAGTGGTTGGTGGTGCGGCCATAGGTGTAAGAGATGCGGATGAACTTGGAGGATATCGTGGGTATGGGATGCTTCCCGAAGGGGGGGGAGTCCTAAAATATTCCTAAACTTGGTAGTACCATGGAGGTTTTATGTGACCCGTAGAGTCACCTGGAGGAACCGGCTACTGCACATAATATCTATGAGGATCAAGCTGCCGGTAAGGATATTGATGTGTTGGCGATGGCATCCCCCATGACTGTGGGTATTGCCACTGCTGGTGTTGTCCAAAATGGGCTGTGGAGGCATTCCACTTGGATAATATGTTAAGGGTTGGTGGAACTACCTTGGGTTACCTTGTGGATAAGGTAACCTTCGGGGTGTTTTTCGTTGATTAAGTCTTGGATTTAATGCATACACCCCAGACCCTTGCAGATGTGAGATAATTGGGCAACATCCCTTAGGATGATCATAGTAGCAGACCTCACATCCACTATCATTGTCTGAATCAGAATTTACAGCCTCATCGGAGATAGGAATTTTTCCCTTACCCTTGTTATGTGCAGGGCTTAAGTTTCTCCACTTGGTTTTGCCTTTGTCACTACCTTGTTCTATCTTAGACTCTTCTATAATTTTTAAAACTGTTTCTATTCTTGAGTCTAAGGAATCCCACATTTGGTCTACCTTAGCCGATACCTCGATTGTTAACTTTTGGATCAACACGGTTTTTCGATTCACCAGCTCCTCGAGTGGTGACTCATCCTCCTCATCATAGAATTTTTCTCCCTTCTTGCGAAGGGAGGCATCACGGTTGTATTCTTCTGCACTTTCCCTCTTACGTAGCTCACCCTCTTCTTGCGCTACTTGTTCCAACAAACTTTCAACTTCATGGGCTCTCAGTTGGGAAAGTCTCCTTTGGGCGTAAGTCCCAAGAGTTCTTCTTGTTTCATTTCTTAGCCCATCCACGATGTGGCGAAGTTGATCCCGCTTAGCATACCCATGGCCTGGGCAACGATGTAGCAGTGTATAGTAACAGGCCATGGCAGCATCCAAGGGTTCATAAGCTCCTTGTTTCTAGCCTTGGATCTACTTACACAAATTGGACACTATGGAGTACATCTGATATTTGTTGTTAAACAGTTCGAGCATCGTACTCCACCTCCTGATGGTTTCCGGTTCTAAGGACTAGTACCAACTCTCTGCTTCTTTGGTGAGTGTCCTTGGGAACAACTTGAGCTTCTGCCACTCATTATCGATATTTTGCAAGGCACAGGCATCGTGGAATGCCTGTAAATGATGTTGAGGATCAGCGTTGTATCCCCCTTCAAAACATGGGATATTATTTATGTCCAAACGCTTGATCCTACTGTCTTTTAAGTGCCTTGTGGGGATCCTAACTGCCTCTGTGATGTCTAGCATGCTTCGGGTTGCGAGTAGGGGTTCACCATGATCATTCCTATCATGACGTCTGTGATGTCTTCATGGAGGTTCCCTAATCTCCCTACGTCCTTGCCCTTGTCCTAACTGCTCTCGACCTTCCTGTCGAGGTCTTTCATCTTCCTTTTTACTTTTACCCTCTCCATTATGCTCATAATGGTTGCACCCAGATGTGGAAGGAGAGTGTGAATGGTGAGATGAAGGAGAAGAGGAAGGGGATCCATCACCATGGCAATGTTTCTTACCTTCTCTTCGGCTGCTTCGACCCTGCTCGTTGTAACGATCTAAGTGTCCGTCCTTAGTGTGAGTGGTTGTTCCTGCCATGAACAGTTGGTGCTCACGGGGATCAGAGCCTGTAGCATGTACAGTTGATCGAAGGCCCTGATGCCTAACCTCTTCACCATTGTGAGGAGGAGGAACATCATTTTCTAAGAAACCCATTGTGAGGGGTTCCTCGTCTCCTATTTCACTAAGGACATGGGGAACCTTGCCCTTCAACAATGAATGTTGGCTCTCCTGCCTTTCGTCCCGAATATGTTGGGCATTTGTGGGATGATAATCCCTTGTGTCAAAGTTATCTAGAACGTGTTTCGCAAATAGTTCTTGCATGCCAATCTGTGCTAAGGCACGGAAAAGCATGTTAGGGACTGATCGATCCAGGGGTAACACAATGTTACCTTGCAAATCTCTCCACCGCAATTGTTCATCTTGATGGATAATAAAGGTAAAATCAGGGACATACTCATCAGGATGAGTACATGTCACCTTAGATTGTTTAGGACATGGCTGGTCTAGGTTATGTGTGTGATGTTGACTATCTTCTGTGTTATCCTTAGGTGAGTTAATTTTTTGAGAAGAATCCATTTTACTGGTGTGTTGTTCACCGTTATATATGTTCTTAATTAACTGATTAACCCGAAGGTTCGTTAAAGCTCACAACGATGTAAAAAATTTTCTAATGTTCTAATTGGCGTAAAAACACTTAGTCCCTGGCAACAGCGCCAATGATGAGTGGCGAGGTACCCCTACACTCAACCATATGAAATGAGCGTAGCACGCGTGATCTGGTTGAACTCCACAGACTAAATGCCTAAACGCCGCAAGGAACACTTGGGGTTAATTAGTCATTGTCTTCCCAGACTTACTTGTTGTTGTCACGGTGTATGGTTAAGTAAGTCCGAGGTATATGATTTTTTTGGTCTTTTACAGTTTATCTCCTATGCTAAACAGTGAAGGGTTGAGAAACTAAAACTAACTCTAACTACAGCACTAAGTCCTGGCGTTAGCATCCATTCCCACTTGTCGTACACACCCTGAACTGTGCAATTGTGGCTACCAAACGCTAATCGTTACTGGGATTATCACATGTAACACACGTGCTCGAAGCGGTCATACTGAGGCACCTAACTAATCTAAGTGTGACAAGCAGCCAATTCCTTGACTAGCCATACACATCCGGAGATGCTCGTAATCAAGTCGTACTTGTCCCACGTTCTAGGAGGAAAGGGTGAGAGAATCTACTCGCGATGAGTAGCTGATTCCTTGGCTAGCTGTACACGTTCGTCAACGCTTGTAACCAAGTCTTACTCATGCCGCGTTAGTAGGAAAGCAATAAATAACATTAATTAAACCTATCCATGCACTGCAAGGTTTATCCACAAAGCTCGTCTTTATTTCCGTACACAACTTGCGTTCAGGTACAAAGCTGTTTGAATAAAGAACCGTTCACTTGGGGGACTCCTACTGCGGACACATGGAAAATATTCTATCTCTGGGTGATCAATCCGCCAGAGCTTCGCTACTTTACGCCTAGGATGAGAAATGAGGGGAGTGTCACCTCTTATTTATAGATTTGGTGGTGGGTCGCGATATTGCGTATGCGATATCGCAGCTTGTGCATATCGCGTCTCATCACTCTCTATATTCAATGCATTGGTAAGACCAAACAGAATGATGAGTGAGGTAAGGGAGAGATCTAATTTAGGAATCTAGTCACACCTCACTTTTACTGTATAACACTTCATCATAAATGTATCTATGATATCCCTAAATTTCTTCCTTATCATCTTTCTTCATTTTACACCTTCACATGTATACTTTCTCACCATTATCTTTACCTTGGATTTCTTAATCGATTTTTTTTTAATCTTTTAGTAGTACCCATCAAGAGAGGATAATGTTGTACCTAATTCTTCTTTTCATAAATCTTGATGTAACATATCTAATATCTATTAGTAATTCAACATCAATTACCCTGCCTACATTACTAGTAGTCCTCTAGCAATATCTCTAGCTTCAAAAAGCCTCAATTATTATAGCCTACATCATCTATAATGTCATTACTAGTCATATCCTAAAATAATCATAGATTTGATGTCCCATATCATTTGTGATGTCATTTTTGATCATTTATCCTCTATTTTTGCTTTCAATATCTAGCATCATTTCTTGCATCAATTGAGACTTAGTAGCTTTTAGGTACTTTTGTATCAACCTTAACATCTAGTGTCATTTCTAAATAAGTCTAATTTTGATGACTTGTTTTATTTCTAATGTCAATTCAACATTTGATGTCTTGGATTAACATTCTCCAAAAAGGTTTTGATGTTAGCTTTAATTTTTTATGTAAATCTTTCCATTTAGAATCATTTAGAGTCTTTTATGGGTCCTAATGCATTATTTCTTCATGTTTAATAAGGCATTTTTAGCTTGTAAATAAAATTATTTCCCTTGATTAAAAAGAAGTTATGCAATTTGAAAAGAAAAAATCTTTACAAGCATTAATTGTTAGACTCTCTCAATGTGTTTTAGCTAAACTAGAATTCTAATCTCTTTTTCTCTCACTTCCTTCTCTTTAGTACACATTATATCCCCATCATGTTATCCACTTGACACATTGATGAGCAATGAGTATTCCATATCCCAAATCATATGAATCACAATTGTGTACATGTGATCTAATTGAATTCCATGGACCTCTATCTAAGTGGCTATTATCCTAGATAGTTAAAGATGATGTTACTAGTCATTGTGTTTTCAATAATCACTTGTGTTAATTTTGTCTGCATGGCTAATAGTGACTGAGGTATAAGATATTTATATTTATATTTATAATATTTTTATCATTAAAATAATTAAAAATATGAAGTGATTAAAATATTAAATTCTAACTAATTAATGAAATTAAAGGTAATTTCAGCTATCTTAAATATAGAGCATCCATTACCATCTTCTATACACATCCCAAAATTATACTAACATCGTTGGGTTAGCAAGTGTTCACTATTAGGTATATCAAGTATTTACTATTATTGTTACTATATTTTACTTGAAGTGATCATATTCACATTGCCATGAAATTAAATATTCAATTCCTAAGTGTAGAAAAGTAAAGTGCATGTAAAGTAAAGTGCTTGAAAATAAACTAAATTCTAGTCCAAGTGCTACAATAGAAGAAAGAAATCTCAATTTTATTATCATCATGTGGAAGTATCCAAGAAGATCTTTCACTCAAATAAAACTTCATATAATCAATTCAATCCATGCTATAGGTACTCAAAGGAAAATTTAGCTAAGTTCTATGGAAATAAACTATAAGAGCTTTATTACAAGAATGACCAAAGGTGTCATAAATGTGGCTGGTATATGCCTTTATAAAGGCTTAGGAAGGATTGATATTGACACATATGTGTCAATGCATCTAGCGATGTGTCAATAGGGATACATTGATAGGCATGCATTGACATAGTTGATTGACTTAGACTTCATCATACCCTCATGACGGACTAAAAGCTTGTGCTTAAGTGAACAAAAAATTAGACCGAGTTATTTATAAAATTTGGAACGTATGGAACTAACAAACTAACTACAAAAAATAGATGAATCTAAGTGCCATATTACAAATTATTTTCTTGGTTACAAAAAGTTTTGTAATATATAAAAATTTAAACATGTTAAAAAATTGGTAGGTGTTGGCTACAGGGAGTGGGGTAGGATGAGATCTTTAAACTATGCTTAGAGGTTAAGGCTCCTATGCCATACAGGATTCCTCATCATTTCTCAGTCTTTTTGGTGGTCTAAGATACCCTTCTACTGCCTTGAAAAATTGGAGGATGTTCAGACGTACCTTTATTTTCATCTCCTTAATTCATGGGTCATAAATGCTATAGGTGGCTTCTCCTAGGCTAATTGGTGCTAGTACATCCCATAAACAAGGCATGTTTGAGAACATATCTTTCATGTTAACAAACCATGTTGCAAACTATTTACGTTTGATGTTGAACATACGAATAATATTTTGCAGTTCCTAGTAGTCTATCATTCTTCTGGCCATGTTCTCAACAATTGATCTCTGATCTTTAAATTTTCTCTTCAAAACTTTAAGTTCCATGCAAGTCACTTACAAATTCTTATTTTTTTTTCTTTTTTGTGGAGCTTGAACTCCATATCACAGAGGAGGTAGTAGCTTATCATCTACTTTTCTAATTCTAATCTTAGCCTCCCCATTTTCAGCATTGCCTAGTTTACATAATGGAGACTTTTTAACTCCATGTACTATGTCATCTCTTTGATTTACAACTCTTTAAAGCAGTTCTTAGCTTGATTGTAGCCATTAAGGCCATTGAAGATGGGCTACATACATTGTCTCTTTGCTAGAGGACTTTATTTACTTTAGCCTTCACTAATTTGATTTTTCTCTCATTGACCTCCTTAAGCATTCCAACCTAATCCCTATAGTTGTTCTTCATTCTCTTGTATTTGAGGGCCTCATTCTTCTAGGTGGTGATCTCTATGGTAGTCTTCTACTAAAGGATTCAAACCTCCTTCATCAAAATATTTCTATTCTTTACAACCAATCTTTTCATATTTTGGTTTACCTTGACAAGCTATTCTTTCTACTAACTAATGTATTTGATCATTTGATTCTTTTGTTGTTTATCATTTCATATGTGATGATTTTCTTGGATCAACACAAGATTCTTCATGAAAATCAAATATACATTATAGTTGAAAGAATTCATCATTGCTTCAAATAGAAATGCATCAAAAACTATCATTTCTTTTGCATTCTTAGCCTCTTGTACTCTATGTTAAATATGTTAAAAAGCTTCATCCCTTGTAAGTTTAGGCTTGAAAATAGTTGATCCAGCAAGAAAACTTTGAGTTCTGTAACCTTAGCTACCAACCAAAAATTGCTAACAGTGGCCTCCTTGAGTTACACATTGGTAATAAGCAACTTACCCCATCTCTCTAATAGCAACAACTAGGTAGCTAAAATATCTTCTAGGAGATTCAAGATCTCTAGAATCAATTACTCGACTCCAACTAGTTTCTCCAACACTTCTTCATGCTACATTGCACTCACTTCCTTGATTCATGCTCCTATAAGTACTTGGACATCTATCATGGTAGCAACATCAGGGACAAATGTCATAGGATCACTTACAGCTTCTCCAATTCTATTGACCACTACTTTTGCTACCATCTCCTAGCTCTTGTGTGGTATGACTAGGACTATTGCTCCTTCCCCCTTCTCTAGCATAACAGAAAAGGTTGTTGCATTTCTAGAGATTTTGGGGAATGCTAATCCTAAAATGGAGACAATGACTTCTCTAACATTGGGGTTAGAGTGAACAAAAACTTCGTCACTTTGTGAGAAGAACAATAGGGCCATTTCATCCTTCGATCAACTAATGATCCTAGTGATCTCATTTAGATGGCTCATGGTGGAACGATATAGGGAGGACTCACCACCACCTTTAAAGGCTTATTGTTACAACTGCTATTTCATAAGCTTCCTTAAGTTTTTAGTAGCTACCTCCATTTCGAGAGTCATCTCCAATGCTATAGATGATGGTGGAGGTGGCAATGCTTTCTCTTAAAGCTTAGTAGATGCTTTTTCCTTCATCATTTCCTATCATGATGTAACAAGAGCCTTGTAGATCATATTATTTTCATAGTGGGCTATGCCTTCTATTTTGCAAATTTTTCTAATTAAGCAAAAAAAAAAAAAAAAGGGAAGTGTCTTTCTATCCTTCTCATTTTCCTTGAAATGCATCTCAATTTCTAAAAATATGAGCTAGGCAAGGTTGACCTAGAATTTTCTACTTAAAACCACAAAAGCTTTATAGTAGATAAGGCAATCATCTTGGTTTGACTCATCATGGGAATGAGGTAATAGACTAAATTTTAAAGTAGGCTCTCTTCTCCTTGGTTAGAGAATTGTACTCCTTACGATCCACTCCATAACACCATTGGATCCATTCTTTCTTTGCCTCAATGTTCGCTTATGTTGAAATCTTTACCATCTTTTCCCTAATGTTTGGCAATCCAAGGACCTCTATAATAACCTTAACCAAGTAAGAGATTGTGGTATTTTTAATCTTGACAATTGCATCTTCTTGCCAATTATTCTATAAGAGGTAGGTCTCTCTCATATATTATTTCCCACTAGTGGAGAGAATGAACCATAGGGGAGATACTTGTAGCTAATTCTAACCTCCTTTGGTGATAACTCTATAAAATATTTGAAGTTCAACTCCTAAAGGATTAATCTCTAAACTTCTTTACTCTAGACCTTCTCTAGGAAAGCCTCTATAAGTATGACCTTCAAGCTAGGTCATGGTTTTAGAACTTCACCACACCTTGATCATTCTATTTTAGCTATGGAAATCTCATGAATGGATTCCACCTTAGGCTCCTCATGCAAGGGCTCGATAGCATGGGTTACCTACACAACTTTCTCTTAGGATTATTTTTACTATTTTTGTGGTTACTATTATTACTCTCTTCCTCCATGAGGTCATTTCTCCCACAACTATGATGTTCATCTTGCTTATAGTCCTCATTTGGGTGCCATCTACAATCCCAAGCATAAACCTAGATCAACTATTTGGATATAATTCTCTTCAAAGTAGATACCTTTTGATGAGCAGTGGATTTCTCCTATGCCCAACCATATGAATCAAAAGCATTCAAATACAATCCAATCGAATTTTGTAGATGAGACTAGTGTAGCATCTAGATCGTTAAGCATTGATCGTAGATCATTATCTTCTCACTTGGACTAGTGGTAGCTTTGTCACATATGGCTTAGTCTAAAGTGAGGCATATGATTATAATGTTATTGAGACCTTAAAATAAATTAACCAATAATATAGAAATTAATTATTTAATCTAATTAACAATAAAATTAAATCTAAAACTATCCTAAAGGCAATGAGTGTTTGTTTCCAACTTATCATATACATCTTGAACTCACATATCCATTGTTTGGATTACGAAGTGTTATGCTATTAGGTGAACTAAGCAATAATGTTGCTAGGATTACCAAGTGAATATGTGTTTATAATCAAAATTTATCACACTCATTTCACTAATTGATTAACATGCATATAAATGTAAATATTAATAAGTACATATATAGTAAATTGCATTGAAAGTAAATCTAATTTATGTCAAAGTGCTGCAATAAATATAAATCAATCTCAATCTTATTGTTGTTCATTGAACATGTCTAGACACAATATCACTTGAATATGACATCATACAGTTGACTCAAGCACTTACTGACTATTTACTATGATTATAGAGTAAAATTACAACAGTTTAACTACACTATTAACCAAATGATGCCAAATACACAAAGAATGCTTGCATATTTATAGGCAAACATAAACTCTACATAGATGAGGATACATTAACTCATATGGCTATGTCAATAAAAATGCATTGATGCAGCTAAGTTATAGCAAATGTGATATCACATCTACAATATAGTAGATCTGATGTAGCATCTATGATATAGCAACCAACTAAGATGGATTGATGGAAATGCTACAACGTAGATGTAACGTAGCATTTATGATATGTCAACAAACTGATACACTTGACAAAATGATACTTCATCATACTTCCATGACTCAACCACTCGACATATCAAGTTTCATCATACTCCCATGATTGAGTAAAAACTCATCCTCGAGTTATATACAAATGGAAGAACTTTCATTACAAAAATTATGCAGTGACCAAGACTAGATTGACAACCATCATAAATCTTGAGTATTGCATTACAAAATTTTATTTAAGTAAATGTATTAAAAATGACAAAATGAACTAGACAAACACTGAAATTTGTAAAATTATAAAAGTCTTCAAAAAATATTCACCAATGACGAATCTTCATGATGTTGCTAATGGCAACTATCTTTTTAACCTTAGTTGTTATGTTGGTGTTTCTTTTCTACAAAACATTTTTTAAGGATGGACTAAAATTTCTCCTCATCATCTTATGGGTTTAGCAAACATGTGATGTTTGATTTTTAATGTCATAGCCTAAGAATTTTATTTAATGCATATGATTAATTTTTTTAATGCTATCAAATGTGTTTTAATGAATTAGCTCTAATATTCTTTGTTAAATCATTAGATTATATTATTATCATTACTATTATTATTGTTGTTGTTATTGTTACTAGTTTCCTACATAAGCGATTGCAATTTGCTTACTAGGATATTTTGTTCAAGTTTTATATCCTTTATTTTACTACTATTAGAGCTCAATCATATATTTACTTTATATTTTATGACTAAATGTTGAAATTCAATTACCCCATGAAGTTTTTCTTTTTCCAATTATTAATTTATTTACAAGTGTTTAGCTATGCATATTTATTTCTTTATGTACATTTATGCTTAATTATGCACATCTAGTTATGCATCTATTATTTTCATTATGCACATGTGATTATATCATACTTTGTTCATGGAGAAATTATGAACCTTGATCCCATCAAGACCATATCTGTATTACCTTTTCATCATTAAACTAGGATTTGAAATTCCTTTTTAATTATAATTAAATATTTCATAAAAAATTTCTTAAAGAATTATATTAAGATAATGTCCTACCTAGAATATGATCTTACCAATGTGTTGAGAATGTTCCAAAACATAGATTTTAATCCTTGATTTACTAGAATTGAACTTACAATTTTAAATATATATCAATTTCTAATTTGTTAAAATACTGTAAAAGTCTCAATATTTGAACTAGGTGACTATGATAAGTAATTCCTAGATAAGATTTTAGCATATAATTAGGTAGAATATTTGATAAGGATCTCATAGGTTCAAATGGAATCAGATTTGATATCCTAGTATATGTGTTATGAGTGTTGGAGTATGAAAATATTAATGGAGAGAAAAAAAAAGAAAAATAGACTTATGAAAATAAAATAAAACATAATTTAAAAATAAATTTTGAAAAGTCAACTTCATGTTAAAGCACATTGATGTGCAAATGAAAAGAGGCATATATGTTATGTATATTTTTTTACGAAACATGTTTTCTCCTCACTACATTTCTCTCTCTACCATTTGTTTTTTGGCCACTTGTCTTTTCTTTTTCTTTTCTTTTTCATTGAGTTTGCTATCATTGTTTTGCTAAAACCATGTTCTATCATGTTTTTCTAAAACATGCTTTTTTACCTTTTCTTCCTTGTTGATTTGAGCCCAATTTTCTATAGTTCTTCCCCTTATAAATAGGTAGTGATCCTGGATACATCTCATCGTAGTTTAAAGAAGGATTTTGGTTGTGTCAAGTGTACTGACCTATATCATCGGTGTAAGGTTGGAAGGGAAACAGACACCGAGAGATCATCGGGTAGCCACAACTGACCCTGCCTTCGCTTGAGGGCAAGCTGGAAAAGGGAACGAAGGCAGAGTGCCTTGGATGGTTTGCACACAAATCAACCAAGGACTTCCCTGAGCGTAAGCTACGGCTAGTGCTGGGGTTATCATAAACAGGATGTAAACGGAATGTAAACAATGATACAAAATGTAAATAAAGCATACTGAATTATGAATAAAGCATAAACAAAGTTATATTTGTAAAAAAAAGCATAAACAGAACTAAACAATGTAAATAGGAGGTAATAATGAAACTGTATTGTATTGTTTTAAACAAGAATATGCACCGATCAAAGCGTAGTTACACACGTATGGATGGCAAGTCAAATGCCTAGCCCTGGAATGATCTGATGCTATGATATGACAATGAAATGGGATGAACGTGAGAAATACTTGGAAGCCAACAATCAGGTTTGCAGAGCGTCCAAGGATTGCAAGTTCTGTCCTCCTTCAGAATTGCCAATCTCTCCAATCTTTGCCTCTTCCCATTTCTTCTTCTTCTCCTCCTTACCTCCCAGTTTATGTGAATTGATAAAGTATTTATAGGGTTGGGCTAGGCTTGGGCAATTGCATTCTTTGACCAGGTTCAATGTATCTGTGTTGGATAGTTGTGCACGAGTTGGATGTGTGCTGGATATTTGCCTTCTTTGACCAGATTCAATGTATCTCACAACGTGTCAGTAATTCAAGCCAATGAAAATAAAAATAATTTAGAAAATTCCTCAAATGATAAAAATTTACAAAGAAAATCAAGGAGGATTAACTCCGCCTTGCTTGTCTAGCATCCAGCGTGACCTGCAGTGTGACCTCCAAAACTTGCAATTTTGAGCTAAAATTTAGAATTTTTGAAGGCTGGGATCCATAGTTATCAATGGTGGACCCTGAGGATGACTTGCACCCTTGAAATCAAGTCATTTTGGCTTAGTTTTGGGGCTCTAAAAGTTGGTGACGTTGATCCTTATGCTATGCAGCGTCTGAAAAGGTAACCCCAGCGTCACCAAGTCAAAATGGCATATTTGAGGCCCAAATCTTGATTTTCTAAAGGCTGGGAGCTGTTGGGGACATTGGTGAAGGTCATGGGGGGTCCTTGTGCTCGATTTTGACCTGTTTTGACTCAATTTTGGGGCTCCAAAAGTTGGTGACGCTAATCCTTACGCTGTGCAGCGTCTGAAAAAGTAACCAAAGTGTACTTAGCCAAAACCAAATATTTTGAACCTGAAACTTTTGATTCTGGATGCTGGAAGTTGATGTAGTCACCTATGGGCCCCGGGGGTACCTTGCTTGTTGAATCATGGGCCATCAAGGGCTGTTTCGGAGGCCTCCAAGTTTGGTCACACTGTACTCATGTTGGGCAGCAACATGACTTAGCTTGATTCTTGTCTAAAAGTGCTAGGCCAAAATTAGTGGTGTTTCATTAGGCTAACCAAAGAAAAAACCAAATGAGAGCATTGGGTAGGAAAGGAAGACACAAGAAAATTCTAGAAGCCTTAACAACAAAATTAAGAAAGTTTATTTTATTTTCCTTCACATGGCTGCCCCATATTACTATGGATTTTCTATCTCTCCTCTCTCCTTCCTAGTCTTCAATTTTTCTTCTATGATTTTAATTAATATGTTGAGATTTTGCCAAATTTTTGTAATTTTGGAATTTTTTTAATGAAAAAGAATATTTTAATTTTATTTATAACATAAACATGATTTTGCAGGAATTTTCTAGAATTTGAGTTTTTATGGATTTTTGGCTAATTTGAATACCTTTGGATCTTTAGAATAAAATAATAATATTTATGTGGTAGATTTTTCTTAGTTGGTAGTTAGAGTCGTGAATCTTTTAGATGCCCCCGTCTACATGTAGTAGTGAAGTATTCTTTAGTGGGATCCATCCCATGGGAACAAGGGTTGTTGGATGAATTTTCTACCCTAAATTTTGATTTATAAGTTTATGTGAGGCTATGGATTTAGCTAAAAATATGGCACTAAGTAGTTGAGTCTAGTGGTATGTAGTGAGGCAAAGTCAAGACCTATCCTTCTAATAATATGTGTGCCTTAGCCATTGAGGATGTTAGTAATGAAGCTCTTGCTAAGACCTAGCCATGAATGACTTATTTGGGATCACAAGGATAATCTAATCATAGTAGTAAGATTATTCCAAGATCTATCAATATATTCCTTTAGGAGTGAGGGTAACCAAGACCTGGCCTTGAGAGATGCCTAAATAAAATATACATTTTTTTTAATCCTAGATTTCCTTGGATATTTGGATCTCTTTTGAATTTTGGAAAATTTGTGGCATTTTTAAATTAAAAGGAATTTTTGAATAGTTTATTAGAAACCTTTGTCTAGCTTATAACCTAATACTTCTGGTCCATAAACTTTATGCTCCATGAAGAGGAAAATAAAATAACCTTTCTTATTTAAGGAATTCATACTCCTCCTACACTTCAATGCAAAGAGCCAAAGTAGGAAAGGAAACATCGAAAGAGGGTAATAAGATGAAAGATGAACTAATTTTGTACCAGATAGACCCACTCAACTTGGAAAATAATTTCTATATAATTTGTATTTTTGTAACATAATAACCTTGTACACTTCTTGAATATTTAGGTCATGTACCTATTTTTATGATTAAATAATAAAGTATGATAGATATTTATTTTTTGTCTATGCCATTGGGATCATGAGATTGTAAGAAATAATTTAATATTATTTATTTATTTTTATTTAATTTAGTACATTTAAAATGTGAATAATAAGTGTCATTGAAAATGTTTCTCTACACACTAATTTATGATCTAACTAGTGGAATGTTTAGAGAACATTCTTTTTATAGCTATGTAAATCTCAAATTTTCTCTAAATAAAATTTATTTAATTATACATGCAAGTGTTATAAAGTTTTTTTGTGCTCTATTAATATACTATATTTATGCTCTTAATTAATAATTTTTATCTATTTTACCACTTCCTTTTGAGTTAGTAAATCAAGGTTAAATCCATATCATTGGGGTTTTGTAGTATCTCTATTAGTTATTTATAGGATATTTTATAGATAATTAATAGGTATGTTATATTTAATCCTTATACATGCTATTATTTATCCATGGCCATATCCTCCTTTGTCCTCCTCTTGGCCTCTTTTCCTTTCCTTACAAAAGACCTTCAACCTTAAGCATTTTATTTGGCATCATCCAAAATCACCAAAGGATCAACATTAGTTTTGATAATTTTTCCTTAATGATTAACACTTTCTAAATCCTTATTTAGCTTAAAATTCAAAAATATTTTAGCATTTAGGTGCAAGGTGATTTCATAATAATGTTCCCAAGGTTCTAAGGTAACTAAAATCATCAAGTTCCTCAAGTCCTTTTGATTATTTTTATTATTAGTTACTATAATGTTTAAAAATTGGTTGTTAGAAATAGTTCAAAAATCACATCCTTAGCCCCCACAACAAATGAGCTCAACTTTGGAAGATCACAAGTTTTCAAACATGAAAATCAAACATCTAGTTCACATGATGACCAAGATATATTAAATTTGAAGGATAGTTTAATATAAATGTATTAAAATTCATCAAAATTGATGAGTAGTAATCTCAAAATAAGACATCAATCTAGATAATTTTCACATCATGTATTTGAGGACTTGATTTTTTGGTTGAGAACCATGATCAACAAAGGTCATGCAAGTGGATACCTCCCAAAGTAGGCCTCTACCATAATGTGCTCACATAACCACTTTTATAGATGTCCATGAACAACTTAGAAGTTAAATGTAGATCATGTCTTTATTCCAAATAACACATAACTAATGTAGTTGGGACCTTGCACTATACTATATACAACCATTAGGTACATACTTACATGCAACAATGATGAATAATGTGATGAGAAGGGATTGTAGAGACTGGGATGTGACATACCTAATCATGTCTGCAATAGGTTCTTGTGTCAATTGTGATTAAGATAACCATCATACCTATTCATCCAAGTTTCAAACCAAGTCCATACCATTAATAATGATCTTGCATTAATGTGCTCCTTCTTGGCTACCATCATGAGTCCATAACAATCACAGAGAATGAACATCACTCCAAAAACAAAGAAAAAAAGAAGAAGGAAGTAGTTTTAGAGATTATTAAGGAGGAAATTTGGGCTTTAGTTCCAGGAACACCTTTAGGCATGGGTAAAATGTCCTTTTACCCTCATAACTGGTGCTTTTATCCCAAGATATCTTTAGAGAGATGTGTTTATTTCTTTTTTTCATCAAGTAGGAACACATGTTACAAATATATACTTCCTGTTATGGTCTACAAGAGAAGTGATGATACATTCCATGATGAGTCATAGGCCTTAAGAAGAGAGTTAAGAGAACCCAACAAATCCCCTTGAGGTCACACCCTTTTTCATTCCCACTTTATCTTTTTCCGTTTCTTCAAAGCATAATGATCATTAGTTAATTTTAGTTTTTTGTGAGAACAACCTTATTTTTTTCATGACAAAAACCTTTTATTTAGAGAAACTAGAAAGATAGATGATGTGGTCTCACTACATTACACAATTATTTATCCAATCATCTTGATAGAATAGAACAAAGACCCAACACATAGCATTTACTTCTACATCATGACTAGCAACATCATTATTAACAAAAACATAGTAGACATCCATAAAACATATATGAAATAACTCAAGAAAAGAGAAAAATATAAAGAAAAGAAAAATAACAAGAAATAGAAAACATATTAAGAATTGAAAATTTTGAAGAAATAGGAAAATGATAAAAAATTGTAAAACAAAAAGTGAAAATGCACTTATTAGTTCTTGATTCATGATGGGGTACTCCCCCATGAACAAACTCATTAAGAAGTATTCAAAAAATAAATCACACATTTCCCTAATTATACACAATAAGTTTTCCATTTATTATCTTTAGTAATTTAAGTTTTTTCTTGTTAGTACAATTAACATTGATGATAATTAAGTTTTGATCATTTGGAGACATATATTTAGCTTGAATAGAAGGTGTTTTTTTAGAGGGTATAGATATGTTTTCTTTTTTATTTTCTATTTAGTTCTTTGTCTCCTTGTTTAACATCTTATTTTGGTGTATAGTCAAAGTGTAAAATGTCTTTGTCTAAGTTCTCTTTTTAGTTTATTTTCTTAGGACTAGAACTAAAAAGTGGATTAAATGTTTTCATGCATCTTTTGAACTATCTGGTATTCTCATTCGTGAGCCACTAGGTATCTTTTGGTTTAGTAGCTATCATGTAGAGTTGGTTTTGCACACACATTTATTCCTCAAGTTTGTTGTAGGTTGTTATAGAGATCATGTTAATACTTTGAACTTTCAGCCCACAATCAAATCCTTTATCATTATTAGTAATGCATGAAATTTTCTATCTCTCCACAATGATAGGTTTATTTCTTATGTTTTGTGTTGGATTAATAATGGTTGTTGGCTTTTGTGTAGGACTAGAAGACATTTTTTGTTTTTTAGGAATGACGTTGAACTAGACTGGCCTTACACTAGTCTTGATGAGCTAGTAGTTGTACTAGTTTTATTCACCTATGTGGAACTTTCCTTGAAGAAGGGACATTTCTAAAAATTATTCTCAAATATACTAATAGTATCATTCACTTGTATATTCACGTTGCAGGTGGTATTCTTCTATTGAGATTATTGTATCAATCCTTCTTGTATTATTCATGGTGACACATGTTGAAGGGGAGTATGAGAGTGTGAAGGATGTGATAGATGATAAGAGGCATGGGATGGTAATCCCACATGATATGTTGTGGGTTTATTGTATTTAGGAATAGTAATAGTAATACTTTAATACAAGGGAAGTAGAACCATTAGAAGAAACAAGTTATTAAGCATAATATTCATAAGGATCTAGTTGGCAATAGGGGTATTTCTGGTTGTTAATGGCATCCCCCATGAGTGTCGGTTTTTTCACTATGGTTAATAATAGTGTTAAGGTTGATAAGAAGTCCCACTAAGATAGTACCATCAATTATAGGATTCTATAACTACCTTGTGAATAGGGAAATATCCTAAACATTTGCTTTTCTATGAACTTGGGATTCAAAGAAAAACTCTAAAACTCTTGTAGATGTAAAATAACTAGTAAATAATCATTTGGATGTTTGTATTGACAAATGTCTAAGCCTATAACCTCTTTTACTACAGCTATTTTCTCTTTTTCCCAATAAGTGTACATGCCTATTTCCTTGTTCTTTTTTCTCTTCTTATTTTGACCACTTGATTCTATTTGATTTACCTTCTCCTATATGATTTTCAAAATGGTTGTAATTTTTTCATTCATCAACTCCCATATCTTATCAACCTTTGCTTCAATATCAATGATAGACTTTTTTATTGGCAAGGTTTTATGTGAAATCAACTCATCAAGATGTACCTCTTTTTCTTGATCATAAATATGGATCTCTTTTTTGCAAAAATTTGGATCCTAATTATATTCCCCTACAATATCCCTTTTACACAATTCTTCTTATTTTTTCCCACATGTTCAATTAGCCTTTATATCCAATAAGCTCTCAACTCTAATAATTTTTCTTGGGCGTAGATCCCAAGGATCTCCCTTATTTTATTACAAAGCCCATTTATGATGTGATAAAGCTGCTCTTTTTGAGAAAATTCATGGCTTGAACATCTATGTAGTAGAGAATAGTATCTACCCAAGGCTACATCTATGGATTCATGGTTTTCTTACTTTCACCCTTAAATTTGTTTTCTTAAATTGGACACTCTTGAATAGGTTTCGTATTTCTTGTTGAAGAGCTTAAGCATTGTGAACCATCGATGGATTAAATATGGTTCTAATGATCTATAGTAATATTTAGCTTCTTCTATTAGCATCCTAGAAAATAAGTTAAGCTTTTACCACTTGTTTTCAATATTTTGAAAGGCATAGATATCATGGAAGACTTGTAAATGCTACTATGGATCAAAATTGTAGCCTTTCTCAAATTTAGAAATTTTATTCATATCAAGTTATTTGATGTGAGTTTCCCTCTAATTCCTGTGGAATATTCTAACTACGCCAATGGTTTATATCATGCTTCTACTAGCCAACAAGCAATCATCATCATCAGACATGTCATGGTGATAATATCTATTTCTATTTATATGATTATGATGATCTTATCTATGCTTCATTTAATACCTTGTATCTTATCTTTGATTTTCATTTCTATCTTCATCTTAACCCCTTAGTGTATCTCTATCTCTATACCTACATTCATCTTCATTAGAACTAGATGTTGAACAGGAAGAGAAAAATGATGATCTAAGAGAATCATCATGGCTCCTATATCTTCCCCTTTGGTCCCTTGGTTCATCTCTTCTAAGTTTGCTAGAGGTTCTAGGCCTTGAGACCCTCCTTGTTCTAGGACTTGTTTCATCTTCTCTAGGATTGTCTACAACAATTAAACATAGTCTTTGATAGTAAGGGTTAGAATGAGCGTACGAGACCCCTACTTGTAGTGGTTCACTTCAATTCTCTTCAATATAGATCCTATTATTACTCCTACTGATGTTCACATCATGTGATGGACTATAAGTCCTATGTGAAGAAGATATATTTTTATTTCATAATGTGTTTGGGTTAAAATATTATTTTTTCTTAAAAGATAAGTTATTAATTCTTTTACAACAATAATTTATAATATAACTAATCTAAATCACTAGCACCACCCCCAAGCAATGGTGCCAATGATGAGTAGTGGGTATTTCCTATTTTCAACCATATGAATCACAAGCGTTCATGTACAATCTGGTCAAAATCCATAGATGGGACTAGTATGGTATCTAGATCATTAAGCATTGATCATAGATAATTATCTTCCCACTTGGACAAGTGGTATCTTTATCACATATGGCATAGTCCAAAGCCAGGCATATGATTATGATGTTGTTAGGGCCTTGAACTAAATTAATACATAACATAGAAATTAATTATTAAATTAATTAATAATAAAATTAAATCTAAAAATATCGTAAGGGTGATAAGTGTCGATTCCCGGCTTACCTCACATGTCCTAAACTCACATACCCACCATTAGAATTACCAAGTACTATGCTACTAGGCAAACCAAGCAATAACGCTACTAGGATTACCAAGCAAATACGTGTTTAGGCTCAAAACTAGTCATGCTCATTCCACTGGTTGATAAACATGCATGGAAATGTAAATATTAACTAAGTACATAGAAACAAAATTGCATTGAAACTAAATCTATTCTAAGTGTTACAATGAATATAAATCAATCTTGATCTTATTGTCATTGATGGAGTATGTCTAGGTACCATGCCACTTGAATAAGACATTGTACAATTAACTCAAATCCATGCTTCGAGCACTCACTAATTGTTTGCTAAGATTACAAAGTAAAACTACAAGAGTTCAACTTTACTATTGATCAAATAGTACCAAATATGAAATGGGTGCTCACATATTTATAAGCAAACATAGACACTACATTAATGGGGATGCATTAACTTATTTGGCTATTTTAATGCACCTAAGTTATAGTAGATGCAATATTGCATCTACAATATAGCATATGCTACAATGCAGATGCGACATAGCATTTGTGATATAGTATCCATGATATCTCAGCTGACTGATACACTTGATAAAATAATACTTCATCATATCCCCACGACTTAGCTACTTGACATATCAAGTTTCATCATCTTTTAACTATTCAATCAAGTTAAGTTTGATGATCAAATTGAAATTTTACCATTAAGCCCTTAGTTAGTAAATGTAGGCATCTTGAAAGCTTCAAAGGAGGTTGGTTATTTAGTAATAGTATCATGTTAGTAAAATTTTTGAACAATTTTTTATCAAAACCTAGTTTTGTAATGCTTCCACAACATAAAGTGTACCTCCGAAAGCTTAAGAATTGAAGAATAAGTCAAAATGCATAAGTGTTATTGAAGTTATAGCTCTTGAAAGACTCTAGGCTCTGGAAGATTGCAAAAACTTCCCATATGTTAGAAGAAAAATATAAAAATGAGCTCAGTGACATGCTTATTTATAGTATTTTTACATTATATTAATGAGGCTATATCAACATCTCTGATCGCATAGATGAGGATGCATCGACGTGACTATTCATAAATATTTTTCAACTTTAAATATATAGGAATTTTGATATAGTTTGGGATTAAAACAAGAGCCAAATGAAAGTTACAAAGCTAGAAAACCAAGGCAACAACATCTTATAAGGATATGGTTCATGAATTAGAGTGAACCAACTATATGGAATGAGCAAAAAGAGATGTTGCTTAAGAAAAATTAGCACAAAATAGATAATGTACACTATCAAGGTTATCCTAACCAAATTGAGATCCAAGGCGATAGGGTTTACACTGAAGAGAACCAAAAGTTATGCAAGTGGGTCCTTCCCAAAGTAGGTTGATGCCAAAAAAATTCCCTTACATAATCCCATCAGAAGGAGTCGGTAGCCATCTTGGATGATGAATAGTGGTTCAGGTTAAATACGATACCCACACAAGGAATTTCCTTAAGATTATGCAATCTATAAAATAAAGACTTACAACTGACCACGGTACCAGGTAGTGACATGAGAAAATGAAATGCTAGAATAGTAGAGAGAGAGATTGAGAGAGAACAATTTGCATCATAGCTATAGGTAGAATGTGTGATTAAGATGATACTGATATTGGTCTATTTTGAGCCTAGATCAAGTCCATACCATTTTCAGTAATCTTGCATTAACATGTTCCTCCTCTTCTACCATTGTAAGTCAATAACAACCACAGAGAATGATCATCACTCTAAAAAACAAAAGAAGGAAGTAGTTTGAGATTATTTAGGAAGAAATTTGGGGCTTAGTTAGAGAGTGCCTTCAAGCATGGGTCACATGTATTTTTAGCCTCATAACTAGTGCTTGTATCATAACAGATCTTCAGAGAGGTGTGTTTTTTATTTCCTTTTACTTTTATTTTTTTATTGTAAAAACCACATATTATAAGAACATACTTCCTACTATGGTCTATAGTAGGAGTGATGATACGGTTCATGATAAGAGGGAAGTCAACAAATGCCCTTAAAGCCACATCATTTTCCATTCATACTTGGTTCTTTTTCTAGTTCATTGAGTAATGAGAGCACATGTTACTTTTAGTTTTCATGTGAAAGAACCATCATGCTTCCATGATACAAATCTCCTTGTAAGATAGATGGAATCGATAGAGGTCATGAGCTCACTGCCTCATACCATTGAAAAACTAGTAATGTTAGTAACAAGCATAATATAAAGATAAATTTGACCTATAGAAGGGGCTCTAATCTTGATAGCTGCATTCAATAATTACCAAAGTAAAATCAGAGATTGTAACTAAAATCAAATGAAAATAATAATAACAGCAAAAGTAAAAGGTAAAATATCTAGAATAATTATAAAAATATAAAGAAAATGGAAAATGTATAAAGAATGATATAAAACAAAAAGAATAAAAACTTTTTACCCTCTTCAAGGTGTTATGTTAGATGGGTATCTCCCCCATGACTAAGTTGGAAGGAAGATGATGAGCCGTGATATCATGTACGCAATATCACAACTGCCACGCGATATCACATACATGATATCATGTCTTTCCTCATCTTTTATAAATAAGAGGAGGCGCCTTTATTCAAGAGTAGTTAGATTTAGACCCTTAGATAGATTCTTGTAGTTTAGTCATTCCAGAGTTAGAATAGTTTCTGTGTGTCCACAGT
>MNCI01032735.1:150403-170590 GCA_015680685.1 Gnetum montanum | reverse complement strand
CAAAAGACATAAAAAGACAAAAAGCTATAAAAATTATATACCTCAAGCTTACTTAACCATACAACTGTGACAATACAAGTAAGTTTGGGAAGACAACGATTGATTAACCCCAAGTGTTCCATTAAGGCGCATAAGCACTTAGTCCTTGGAGTTCGACCGAATCATGCGTGAAATGCTCATATTCGTATGGTTGATTGTAGGGGTACCTCGCCACTCATCATTAGCACCATTGTCGAGCACTTAGTTGTTTGTGCGCTACGTAGAACATAGGAAATCATTCATATCATTGGAATGCTAGAATGAACCCTTAGGATTAATCAAAGAAAGATAAGACAACGGTACATCGCACACCAAACAAGAAATAAATGTCTTCTTCTTCGCATAAGAGCACTTCACTGCCTAGGACTAACATAAGAGGCAGTTGGTGGCATAATACACGTAACCAAGATTAGCTAGTTCCTCAATAGTTTCATGTGGTATATACTCATCATGATGAGTATGTACCCGATTTCACCTTTATTCTCCACCAAGATGAACAACTGCGTTGGAGAGACTTGGAGGGTAACATAGTGTTGCCTCTAGTCTGATCAATCCCCAACATGCTCCTTCGTGCTCTCACATGAATAGGCATGCTACTTTTATACGTAAAATACATTGCACATGATCATAACACAAGGGACTATCATCCCACAGAAGCGCAACATCAAAGGGACTTATGACAGGAGAGATACCATATATCCTTGAAGGGTAAATGGCCCCATAACACCCTGCATGTCTTGAGCAAAATTGAGGGTGGTGAACCTATAAAATTGAGGTTGGTGAACCTAATTCAATAGGTTCCCCACCAAACAATGTTCCTCCTCCTAATGATGGTCAGGAGGTGGTGTATCAGAACCTCCATGCCACGGTTCACAACTCGGGTTCTAATACCCATGAACACGAAGTGTTCAATGAGGGAACACGAACACACGATAAGGATGAACGTTTTGATCATGATCACAATCGAGGCCAAGACCACCGAAGAGAAGGTAGGAAACATCGTCATGGCGATGGTTCCCCTTCTTCTTCACCTTCATCATCACATTCACCCTCTCCTTTAGTGTCTAAATGCAGTCATAGGGAAACCAATCATGAGGATAAAGGAAAACAGAGTGAAAAAATTTGACGATACAGTCGTGAACAAGGACAAGGGCACTCTAAGGAATCAAGGAATAGAAGAAGGGAGAGCAGGGAACCATATAGACACCATAGATGCTATGAACGAGATGATCAGGAAGAACCCTTACTTGCAATGAGAAGCATGCTAGATATAACGAAGGATGTAAGAGTTCCAAAAAGGCACTAAAAGGATAGTAGGATCAACAGGCTAAACATGAACAATATCCCATGATTTGAAGGGGGATACAACACTGATCCTCAAAATCATTTACAAAAATTCCATGATGCATGTGCCTTGCAAAACATAGAAAATGAATGGCAAAAACTGAAGTTGTTCTCAAGGACACTAGTGAAAGAAGCTGAAAGCTGGTACCGGTCCTTAGAACCAGAATCCATCCGAAGGTGGAGTACAATGTTAGAACTATTCAATGATAAGTATCAAACATACTCCCAAGTGTCTAACCTATGAAAGAAAATCCAAGAATGGAAGCAAGGAAATCATGAACCCTTGGATGCTGCCATGGGCCGCTATTACGCACTATTACATCGTTGCCTTGGCCATGGTTATTCACAATGGGATCAACTACGCCATCTTGTGGATGGACTCAGGCATGAAACAAGGAGAACCCTTGGAACGTATGCCCAAGGAATATTATCAAAGCTTAGGTCTCATCAAATTCATAGATTGCTAGAGTAAGTAGCCAAAGAAGAAGGTGAGCTATGAAAGAGAGAAAGTGCGGAAGAGTACAACCGAGATCCTTCCCTTTGAAAAAGGGGAGTGAGATTTTGTGAGGATGAAGAAGAGTCACAACTTGAAGAGATGGTGAATAGGAAAACCTTGCTACTCCAAAAGTTAACAACAGAAGTATCGGCAAAGGTAGAACAAATGTGGGACTCCCTGCATAGTAGGTTCAAAATTATTCTTAAAATTATAGAGGAGTCTAGGAAGCGAGGTAGTGACCATGACAAAAAGAAAAAGAGAGAAGTGGACAATGCACATAACAAGGGTAAGGGAAAAATGGCCATCACATAAGAGGTTGTGGATTTAGATACAGAAAATGACGGTGGATGTGAGATATGCCAATATGACCATCCTAAGGGATGTTGCCCAATGATCTCACATCTACAAGAGTCTAGGGTGTATGCACTCAACCGACGACTTCATAAACAGCAAGCACCCCAGCAATTACCTTATCCCCAAGGTAACCCAAGGAAGTTCCACCAACCTTCAACATATTATCCAAGTGTGACTCCACCACAACCCATTGAGCAATATCAACAGTGGCAATACCCACAGTCATGGAGGATGCCACCACCTAGGCAACAATACCCCTACCGACAACCAGACCCATATGGCTACTATGTGCAGTACCCGATCTCTCCACGTGACTCTATTAGTCACATTACATCATAACATCACTACCAAGATCATGAGTATTATAAAACTACTTATCCTAGGGGAGATAACCCACAAACATACCATCCTTCAAATCCATCCGCAACTCTCACTCCAATAGATCCATTACCACCTGCTCCAACAATGCAAGGGGAACTCCCTACTCAACCGCAGCAATGTAATGCCACGAGGGCTATGAATCCTTAACCTGCTATTGGTTCTGATAGCCATATGAAGAAAATACCTTTCTTCAGAACCAGCAGTCCAACCAAGCCCTCACAACCACAAGCTGTTGAACCTCTGAATGCCTCTCCATCAAATAAGGCTTCAAAGCTCCCTTCAAACCAAACACCGAACCCAACGCATACAGTTATATTAACACATGTCATTACTAACTGGATTAAGGTTGGCCACCTTCCTAGGAAAATCTCTAATCTTGGAAGCCCTCTAATCTATCTCCATATCTCTAGGAATGAGCCATGTAAAGCTCTTTTGGACTCAGGTTCCGGAGTCAACTTAATATCACAAGAGATGTACAAAGCCTGGAACCTACCTCCATTAAGGAAGAGCAATATTCACCTAGAGCTGGCTGACCAGTCCATCACTGTTCCCTTGGGACTAGTGGAGGACATTATTACCACTGTGTATGGATGGTTGTACCTAGCTGATTTCCTAGTGATACAAGTAAATAATGATAAAGGGGACTTCCCAATAATAATGGGAAGGATATGGCTAAGTACTGTAGATGCACGTCTAGGAATCTGTGATCTTTCCCTGAAAATATCTAAGAAGAACACTTTTGGAAAGATTGAGAATAAGAAGGTTCCATGCATTGCATACAGTGATACAGGGTGCAATTGCATGTAGAGATCATGGGTTGGGCAAAGTTTAGCATTGCCTGCATGCAACTAGTATGCACAAGACCTTAACCTACAAAAGTGCTTGTATGCAACAGCCACACAACAAAGAGACACCTAGTAGCTAATAGCTATTTATGAGAGCAACTCACTAACGTGCATGGAACTAACTGAGGGAATAACTTGCGCTCACATCGACAGCATAGATGCACTAGAGCAAGTTCGTCACCAACCTCCAAACCTTAACTTGGAAAACATCAATTGGGAAAAGTTGGAAATTCTTAAAAAAGTCAGACAAAAACCTTGATAAGAGATTTTTAGTCAATGTGCAACAGACCAAACCTTTCCATGAATTTAGAATGGTCAGTGCACATAGTACCTCTAAGAAGGGATGACCTTGCTCACTATTTCAGATCTCCCCCTTCCAACTCAATCATGGGGGAGATGGCCACCTCTGCTAACCAATTGAGGCCCTCAGTTCCTTTTTAAGTTTTTGTTTTACATATTTTTGTTTTAAAAATTTCTTTAACCTTTCTTAATTTTTTTTGCAACATCATTTATACTTTTTCATTTCTTTGTGTGGTCATTTGTTTTGTTAGGTTCATCACCTAATAAGTGCTCCTGATGGTGGTATGAACTGTATTCTATTGATTGCTAATGTTTGGTTTTTACCTTGGAGTTATAATGTTGATACTAAGATATGGTTCTTTTGATATAATAGGCAATGAGTCCACATCATCCATGCATTCATGAATTTCTATGATCTCTCTTGGCTTGGAATTGTACGGTCCCTTTCTTAATAATAAAACTATTAACAAATTGGTGACTAGGCATTTCTCAAACTAAGGAAGGACTAAAGAACTGAAAAGGGTGTGACTTCAAGGGGATTTGATGCATTTGTGCTGGCATTCTCTTGAGTGCTTGGATGTTTTCTTCTTGACTTTTCCTTACCATTCTGATGTTGCTCCATTATTGGGAAGCTGAGCCAATAAAAATAAGGGTGTGGTTCTCACGCAAAAAAAAAAGAGAGAAGGTGAGAATTCAAAGCACACCCCTTAGACACAATAACCATCTGGGCTACAAGCACTAGTTATGGAACTAAACAAACATGTTCTCTCTAATTAAGGCCCTCTCTCTTACTTCCTAGTTTTCCCTTTCTCGTTTCCTCGGAATGGTGGTAACTCTTTAGTGGAAGCATTCTTGTTACTTCAAGTGGATGGATTGGCCAAGTGTATTAATGCGAAGTCACTGGAAGTGGATTTTTTGAGGTTGGATTTGAAATGAGATCTACTTAGTCACATTAACCATACATACACAAGCGGTTGTACACCACCTTGTTCTTGGGACTCCATTCCATTCTCTTCTCTTCTCCCCATCATTCCTTCTTCACTTTCCACCTCATTACCAGTTGTATTAGTAGTCTATATTTTGGTTGATGCATTTTTTTCTTTTTAGTAAATTCTTGTGGTTAAGACTCTAACTCTTGCTTTTGAATGACATTTCCAGAGCCTGTGGACTCTTTGATGTGGGATTGTCAGGGCATTAAGGACATGAGCCTGCTTTGGGGAGGACCCACTAGCATTCCTATTTGGTGCATCAGTTAACTTCTTTCCCTTAAACATTTCTGTAATCAACATTTTTTTTGTTCATTACCATCTCTAACATCCATTTTATTGGTGTTGTCGTTGTTTCTTTTTCTCCATATTTCTTATTCCTTATCTTTTTTCCATTCGATCTCTACCAGAGGATCGCTCTTAGTCATGGGGGCCCTGAGCCAATTTTTTCAATTTTCCTAACCCCTACACCTTGGGTAGCCACCAGTGTTATATCTCTAGAATCCGTATTAGCCATATCACAACTTAGCCAATGGACCTTACACTGAGACAAGGTATCAACCGTACTGTGATTTACTTATTCTTGCTAATATGTGACTGTGTTGTGTGTGCAGATGGTAATCATACAGCAATGGATTGGACTTGGAGGAAACACTTAGGATGGACTGGTGCTGGAACAGCTGTGCAAGGAACAAGATTGATGGTGCTGTTATGGATGAACAATGGAAGGCGCAATCCTAGCATCAATAGCAACACATCTTCTTATTTTCTCTCTCTCTCTCTTCTTTCTCAACTACCAAATAAGGCTGGATGTCAATTGTGTATAGTGTTCATTCTTGTGATCATGAATACTAATATTGTCATGTATTGTAATGATTGATCTATTCACACATCATCCCATTCCCCATTAGTTGTCATTCAAGTCAATAATTCCATACCTTCCCAATATTTTTTAAGGAACTCAAGGACAAGTTTTCATTCAATAATGGGGGTATGATGAGCTACGATATTGCATATGTGATATTACATCCACCACACGATATCGTGTCTTGCCTCATCTTCTATAAATAAGAAGTGGCACCCTTTTTTCAAGAGTAGTTAGATTTAGACCCTCAGCCAGATTCTTGTAGTTTAGACATTCCAGAGTTAGAATAATTTCTGTGTGCCCGCAGTAGGAGTCATAGAGTGAATGGATCTTTATTCGAGCAATTTGTACCTGAGCACACATTTGTGTACGACAATAAAGACGAACTTTATGATAAACCTTACAGCATACAGATTAAGCTAATTAGTAATTAATTATTGTTGAATGTTTAATGCTTTCCTAGTTAATTAATCACTCTCTCAACCTTCGACTCTTTTAGTTAAGTACACTTAGTACGACCGCTTCAAGCATGCGTGTAGCACTTGGTAACCTAGTAACAATTAGCGTTTGGTAATCCCAGTAGCGTTGCACTAGTTAAGGATGTGTATGACAAGTGGGAACGGATACTGGTGTTAGGAACATTTAGAACTTAGTTAATGAATAGTTAATGTAAGTTAGTCACTTAGTTCTCTCTCCCTTTCCTTTATCAGCAGAAGACATAAAAAGACAAAAAGCTATAAAAATCATATACCTCAAGCTTACTTAACCATACAACTGTGACAATACAAGTAAGTTTGGGAAGACAATGATTGATTAACCCCGAGTGTTCCATTAAGGCGTGTAAGCACTTAGTCCTTGGATTTCGACTGGATCATGTGTGAAACACTCGTATTCATATGGTTGAGTGTAGGGGTACCTCGCCACTCATCAGAAGATATTTAAAAAATGAAGCAAGCTTATTCTTGAGTTAAGATATTATTATTGTAGGTAGTTACTTGAAAGTCCATGAAGGATTGTAGTTATTAGATGTTGACCAACATGTGCTTTTGAAGGCTTATTGAGTGGTAAATTATCATAGCCCTAGAAGAAAAATTTCAGTGTAAAATGTATAGTCCTTCCCATAATTTCTAGAACTTAGTTTGTTGTGGCACATGCATGGGATTCTAATGGAGAACCTTGTCTTCTGGTTTAAATTCAACTTTTTGTATCTAGATGTTATGTCATTGTTTGTTTTGTGTCTTGTGTAGTTTATTCATCATAAGGACTACTCTTTAACTTTCATCTAGCACATTGAGTGTCATCAATTTTTTTATGCTAAATTAACGTCTAATTTAAGCTCACATATCATTGTGAGTGTAAGGAGTTTGGTCTGAATTGGAACTTTAGGTAACTTTTTGTATACTAACTTGTACAAAAAGTAGCTTATAGGAAGCTTTTACATTTAGCGATATGCCTAGAGGGAATTGTTGAGTTTGGTACTTTAGTATTTCCTATATCTACTGATGGTCTATGTTAGGATTTAGGTTATCTTCCTATTAGTTACTTCAACTTGACTATTGGCTTGAGGATGGTAGGGTGTTGTAATTTTATGTTTTACCCCTGAGCATTGCATTAACTTATGAAAGGTAGCACTTGTGAAATGTATTTCATTATTAGAAATTAGTGCTCTAGGCACACCAAACCTATTTACCACCTATTGCTAAAAAAATTGAGCTACAATAGAAGAAGTACAGTCAGGAACAACTACAACTTCAACCCATTTAGTACAATAGTAAAAAATAACAATAATAGAAGACTTCCCATTGGACATGGAAGTGATGGATCTCATAAAGTCAATTCTCTGAAGGTCAAACACCTCTGGTGATTGGATCCATTATTGGGGTCTCTCCATCCTCATTGTCATTCCTCCATCTCATTGGCATCATTCCAACAAATGAATGAAATGGTGGACATCCTTGAAGATTGTTGGCAAAAAATATCCTACCATTAGGATCTTTATGGTCATTCTCTTCCTGAAATAGTGGCCCTCACAAGGACCCTCATGAACATCCTGGAGGACTCTTAGTTGATTGATATCAGGTATACACCATCATACTAAGCTATCAACATAGATTTTATAAAGGCTCCCCTCTATTTCTATGTAGTGTTTAATCTAGTGGAGGAACTACTACTTCCTCCTATGATACTGTTCTATAGGAGTCTTGTGTAAGAAGATTTAAGATAAATTCATCATATTAATTTGTGGCCTTTGGTACATGAAATTTAGTTGCCTTAGCAAAAAGAAGCTCATCTATAAATTAATCAGCCAAGGAATCTTCATTAGCCTTGTTATCCCAATGTAACTAAGATAGATGATTAGTGACTACATTCTTGATTCCTATTACAACCAGAAAACTCTATCACTAGAAAATCAAGAAATCTGGTGCAATAGCCCTAACCTTGAACCCCCAAGGCCTTTGAAAGATGGAATTCAAGGTACCCTAGATGGTTTGGAAAATCACCTAGGGACTTATGAAATGCAAAACCAGGCGTTGAGAAAATGAAATGCAAAAATTATAGATCTGGAAAATGGAAAGCAAATGCAAATTTCACACAAAATGAAACTTTAAAACTTTATTTAAAATAATAAAGAATGAGTTCCATAAATGTGTACAAAAAATTCCTATGAGAGAGCAAAGAGAGGTTTACTAGGGTAGGAGTTCAAAGCTCATTGAAGCCAATGTGATTTGCTCCATGATCTGGGTGCTAAGCCACTTCTAATGCTTTCAAACCTCCTCTGTTGCAAGTTGTAGATCTACAACTTAGGTCACTATTGGGGGTGAGAAGAGTGGGGAATTTAGCTATAAAATTACTCCACACTAGGGATTGGGGATCCTAGAAATGTAGTGTTGAAACCAAAAACCCACAAGTCTCAAGGGGGTAGCAAAAGGGATAATAGGGCTATAAGGGTTCTACACTAGGAGGCTTCAGGAAGCTACATTTTTGCAAGATTGCAAGAGCTCTTGAAGGCCAAAATTACTATGTTCTTAGAAATGCCATAGTTTGGAACCTGAAAAGGGTGTTAGGGTTTTGGTTTTATAGGTTTTAGGCTATGATTTTTGCTCCAAATTGGGTGATAGATCGGCTACAAATTGCTACAAATTTCTAACTCATACAAGTAAGATGGATGTCCAACTTTGGGGGGTTACCATATTTAGCAAGTGTCAAAACCCCATGGCCATTCCATTTACTATAAATAGTAACATGGGCACATCTTCTACAATGGAGGTACATCTTCCACGTTAAGCCTTCTACCATTCTTGTTGAAGTGGTTGGTCAACCTTGAAGTTATTGGAGTGTAAAAATCTTACTCATGTTGTTTCCATGTTGGGGGCATGTAGTTTCCATGGTGGGGGTGGAGCCTCCACATTGGGGGGGAAACTTCCACGCTAAGGAGGAAAGGTTTCCATGTTGTGCATGTAGTCTCCACTCTAGGGGTAAATTTTCTACACTAAGGGGAAAACCCCCATCCCTCCACACTATNTATAAAACCCATCAAATTGCCATTTTTGGCATCCTAAAAGGCATTTGTGACCTTCCCAAACACAAATATAGATACTAAGTAACTTTTTTCACTTGGGGAATGAGGCTTTGACCACTTATGAGGCATTTTTCAGCCCCAAAAGTATGAAATATGTGAGATTTTTTCTTTGTGAATTACAATTCTCACATGTACAACAAAGTTTTTTCTTGGATTTCATGAGGTGAAGGCTACATGATGAAAATTGGTTACAACATGAAAATTTGGTGGTGTTTCATTGGCTCCTCTTTGTTGGTTTTTGAAGGATTGTTCCAGGAGGAACCAACAAAGAATACAAAACACCACCACAAGTCCATCATCGATGCTTCCCTCTCGATGCTTAATCCAATCATGTCAAACCATGTTGAATAGTGCTTGTGATTATGGGATAAGACTATGATGAAGAAATAGTAATTAGGGAGATGACTATGAAGGCTAACAATGCATTCCAAGTGTTGCCATCATGGCTACAGCATGATGCTAATGGCTTTGTGGTGTTGGTTTCTTAGTAAATTCATGTAAGGATCCAATTACTTTACTCCAAGATTTCTTTCGGCCATTGGGCTTTGAGGCTTCATTGGTCATTCTACTTCTTAGCAATTTACTTCCAACTCTTCTTTTTTGTCAAGTGAGACATTCATTAGGTCTCATTGTTAGCACTTGTTTGACATAGTTTTCCTATTGAGTGAGCTACATTACGTTCAATTAACTTGGTTTTCCAATCAAAGCAAGGTATGTTACACTTCATGTACTTAAAAAATTTTTCATTGAATGAGTTGTGTTACATTCAAGTGGACTTGAGGATAGATCATGATGAAGAGATATAATATGGCTATAATGCATGAGTGGAAAACATAGGTCAACATTATTTTTCAAGTTATGAAAGGTCATATTCAAGTTATGAGGTTGGGCTAAGGAGTCATGCTAGATGGAGAATAATTGTACAAGCACTCTTGTCACAGTTGGACAAACTCACCAAATCATGCACATCAAGGTCACATAATGACTTACTACCCTAATGAGTTGCACTCTTGCAATGGCCCCAAGCTTCATCCTACAAATACAACTCCAAGAGGAAAAGAAAATCAAGCAAACAAAACAAGTTATAACATTACAATGCATACAAGCCACATACAATGATAAAACCAAGCTACCTAGGTCACGAATGTTGCTAGTTTAAGGCTGTGTTGGGCCATGGTACTAGTTTCAAACTCTGGCAAGCCATGATATCAATTTAAGATCATAGTAGATCATGGAATTAGTTTAAGGCCTTGACAAGCCATGTTACTAGTTTAAGGCCTTGGTAAGCCATGGTAAATCAAGCTTTCTTGTCTATGATTATTAGCTACATGATTGACCAAATTGGCCAACCCATTCCCATCCATATCAACAATCTTAAATGCTTCATTCCCATAGGCTCTGGTAACAAGGAAGAGCTTGATTAGCTAAGAATATATATGCATGCTCATGGATGGCTTTGAGGACCAAGTCACCCTCCTTGATCTTATGCTTGGTCAAGTTATGATGGTGATGTCATTTCTACCTCTCTTGATAGTATTCAATGTAAGTGCTTGCATGTTGTGCTCCTCCATTAAGTTTAGGTTTGTTTTCCATAACTCCTTACTTTTCTTGTCATTGATGAAGTTAATCAGGGCCATCCAAAACAATGGTACATGTAATTCAAGAGGTAAAACAGCTTTAGAACCATAAACCAAGCTATAAGGTATTACACCAGTTCTTGTATAGTAAGTTGTACAATAGGCCCAAAGTGTATGGACTAGCCGCTCATGCCATTTATGCTTGTTGTTATTCAACATTTTCTTAAGCAAATTGATGATGCCCTTGTTGCTTACTTTGGCTTGTCCATTGGCTTGAGGGTAATAAGGCAATGAAAAATAATGTTTAATGCCTAGGTCGTGACAGAAATCCTTCATTTCTCAGCTGTTAAATTGTGGTTCATTATCTATAACTATGGTCATGGCTATGCCAGAACGGGCTACAATGTTATCTAGGATAAATTTACAAACTTGCTCAAATGTAGTCTTCCTTAGGGGAATAGCCTCAACCCACTTGGTAAAGTATTTGGTTGCAGTGATGATGAAGATGTGCCCTACTAAAGACTTATGCATTATAGGTCCAATGATATCCAACTCCCATCATTGAAATGCCCAAGTGATCTAAGTTGTGTGTAATTCACTTGGCAACACATGTATTAGGTTTCTATGTTGTTGGCAACACTTAACCTTTTGTAGGCAATCATTTTCCATATAGGGCCAATAATATCCTAACCATCTAATCTTAGTGATCATAGCTCTAGGTGCTATATGTCCCCCACAAACACCTGCATGAACCTCCCCTAGGACTATTCTAGCTTTAGTTTTAGCCAAACACTTTAGTAATATGCCATCATAGGATCATCAACATAATGTGTTATCACCTATGATCACATACTGCTTTGATCGTTTATGTACAACATTTTTTTTAGTGATAGTCAAGCCTTGTGAGGATTTGCCATGCATAAGGTAAAATTTGATATCGTCATACCATGCCCTTGCAAGAGAAATATGAACAATGGCCACAAAGATATCCTTAGCATTCTATGTGATGTGAATAGCACAATCCACAATTAATATGGGCAACTTACTAAACACATTTGGCATCACACTAAGAGCTAATGTTGCAATTGCATCAACTATGGCATTCTCATTTCATGGTATATGTTGGATACCAACATCCATAAATTACTGTAACAATTACTTCCCTAGGTCACAGTATGGTTGTAAATGTTTGGCTTTACATGCATAGACCTTGGTTACTTGGTTAATCATAAGTTATGAATCTCTTTTGATCATTAAGTGCCTAATTCCTAGGTCATGAGCTACCATCATCCCCTTGATTAAACCCTCATACGTTGCTATGTTGTTGGTGCATGGAAACTCAAAATGATAGGTGAAGGGTCTAATTTCACTAGATGGAAATGTTATGATGTCAATGACACTGGCCCCATGGGTAGTTGAAGCTCCATCAAAGTGTATGACTACCTCATAACCCTTAGGCACTTGGCTAATAATCTTAATGTGCTCATCAAGGAACTTATGATCTATGGTTGTTTGGTCATCAACAGGTGAAACTGTGAGTTGTACGACTAGAGCTTAACCTTTAATTGAGGATTGAGAGATGTAATGAAGGTCAAACTCTACAGTTATGGCTTTTCATTTAGCTATATGGCTACTTTCATAGATGTTGGTCATTATGACTCTGATCACATTATCTTTGCAAATGACATTAACTTGGCTCCTAAAGAGGTAGTGTCTCCACTTCTTAAAAGAGAAGACTAGTGCTAGACAATACTTCTTCACTTTAGTGTGTCAAGTCTCATGGGCAACTATTGCATGGCTAAGATAATATACAAGTATTTTTACTCCATCATCACATTTTTGATAGAGTAGAGAGGCAATGGATGTATCAAATTTGGAAAGGTAGATGTAAAATAGTTTACCCTCTTACAAAGGAAAGACCATTAGTAGTTATGCCAACTCTTGCTTAAGGTTTTCAAAGGCCTTTTGGCATTGAGCCGTCCACTCCTAGTGAACCCCTTTCTTAAGCAAGTGTTGCATGGACTGTAACTTATTCATAATCCTAGTGATAAACCTACGAATAAATTGCAATCTACCTTGTAATCTTGAAAGCTCCCTAAGGTTGGTAGGTGTTGCTAATTTTGATATGGCCCTAACCTTATCAAGATAGACACGTATCCCTGCTCCAAATACTACAAAGCCAAGTATCTTATTGATCTTGACACCAAAAACATATTTCTTAGGATTCAAGCTAAGCTTGTACTTGAGGCATCATTTAAGCACAAGATCTAGGTCATTAGCATGATCACTAGCCACTTTGAACTTAATGGTACTATCGTCCACGTAATCATTAAGCAAACCTAGCATGTAATCGCTGAAATTATAGGTCATGACTCATTGATAGGTTGCTCCTACATTCTTAAGGTCAAAGGGCATCATAGTATAGCAAACGCTACCCCAAGAGGTCATGAACGTCATGCTAAGTTGGTGCTTTAGGTTGATCCTAATTTGCATACCCCAAGAATCCATCCATAAAGGACAACAAGGCATGTCCAACTGTAGTATCGATAAGTTGATCAATACTAGGTACAGGGAAGCCATCCTTGATAGTTGCTTTATTAAGGACTCATCAATCAATGCAAATACAAATACTCACATTTTTCCTAGGGGCTACCACTATGTTGTACACCCATTTTATCTAGTTGACAACTCTAATGAAACCAGCTTGGTAGAGCTTTAAGATCTCATCATGAATTGCCAACACCAAATCAACTCGAATCTTGTGCACTGTTTGCTTAACTAGTGTAATACTAAGTTCAATTATGATGTTGTTCTAGAATAAACATGATTCTAGACTTAGCATATCTTTATATGACCAAGCAAAGGCCTTAATATTGCTTTGTAGGACCTTGGTGATGTCTTGAGCTTGTTGAGGTCTCAATGAGAAACTTAGTTTAAGGGCTTTCTTCTTACCACTATGTGTTGTAACAAGAACCTCAACTAGAGAGTCTTTGGTTATGTCACTTGTCTCTAAGTTAAGGGTTTTGAGTAGGTTTTCAAGCCATTCTAGAGGTTTTTCTATTGAGCCTCAAGTTCTAGGCAATCAAGGTCGATATATCATTCTACATCATCGTGAGGCCCACTTAGGTCCAAAGGTAGACTAATCTACTCCCAAGTACTCATACTTTAGTCCTACATGTCAACCAAAAGCATATTAAGTGGGACCTTTGTAGAAGTGAATTAACAATGCTAAAATGCTATAAAAAGTACGCAACTACATGCTATTCTAATGCAAACAAGGACATCCAAGACTATAAATAAGGTGAAAGAAAATAAATACAATGCAATAAGGATCAAATAAAGGCCAAAAAAAGGTTAAACAAAGGGAAGTATGAGACATAAGATCACAAATGGTCAACAAGGATCATACTTTTGCCGATTTTAGGCCTTAGCAAGCCAAAATGCCAGTTTAAGGCCATAGTGGACCATTGTCACATGGTGTGCAATGGTGGTCAGGAAAGGTCAAACCCCACCATTCAATTGAAACACCACTAATTTTGGCCTAGCACTTTTAGACAAGAATCAAGCTAAGTCATGCTGCTGCCCAACATGAGTACAGCGTGACCAAACTTGGAGGCCTCTAAAACAGCCCCCGATGGCCCACGATTCAATAGGCAAGGTCCCCCCAGGGCCCACAGGTGACTGCACCAACTTCCAGCATCCAAAATCAAAAGTTTTGGGTTCAAAATATTTAGTTTTGGCTAAGTACACTTTGGTTACTTTTTCAGACACTACACAGCGTAAGGATCAGCGTCACCTAATTTTGGAGCCCTGAAACTGAGTTAAAATAGGCCAAAATCAAGCACAAGGACCCCCCATGACCTTCACCAAGGTCCCCAACAGCTCCCAGCCTCCAAAAAATCAATATTTGGGCCTCAAATATGCCATTTTGACTTGGTGACACTAGGGTTACTTTTTCAAACGCTGCACAGCGTAAGGATCAGCGTCACCAACTTTTAGAGCCCCAAACTGAGCCAAAATGACTTGATTTCAAGGGTGCAAGTCGTTCTCAAGGTTCACTATTGATAAATATGGGTCCCTGCGTTTAAAAATTCCATATTTCAGCTCAAAATTGCAAGTTTTTGAGGTCACACCGCAGGTCACAATGGGCAATCAAATTTCTCTTGTTGTACATTTCATTGTAAATCCCATTTGTGGGCATGTCAAGCCCCCACAGTATAAATTAAATGTACTTTCATGGGCTTGAATAACCAGCGAATTGTAAGATGCAATGTACCTAGTCAAGAATGTAGCTTGCCAACACACATCCAACTCGTGCACAACTATCCGACACAAATCCAACTCTCGCCAACACGCATCCAATCCAAGCACAACTATCCATTGGACACATGTCACTAGATCTGCTTTCCTCTCATCTCCTAGTGTTGATTCCATTCTTGAATTTCTTACTTGAGCCCATCCCAATCCTATAAATACCCTATCAATTCACATAAACTACGAGGCAAAAAAAATTGGAGAGATTGGAAATTCTGAGAGAGGACAGAACCTACAGTCCTTGGGCGCTCGGCACACCTGACTGTTAGCATCCAAGCATTTCTCACATTTATCACATCATCGCATCATATCATCCCAAGGCTAGGTGTTTGACTTGCCATCCACACGTGTGCAACTATGCTTTGACCGATGCACACAATACAATATAGTTTCATTATTGCCTTCCATTTACATTATTAGTTCGATTTACGCTTTGTTTACAACATAGCTCTATTTATGCTTTATTTACAATTCAGTACACTCTGTTTACATTTTGTGTCACTATTTTTATTCCGTTTACATCCCATTTACACCATTTACAATAACCCCAGCGCTAGCTGTAGCTTACACTCGGGAAAGTCCTTGGTTGATTTGCGTGCAAACCATCCAAGGCACCCTGCCTTCGTTCCCTTTTCCAGCTTGACCTCAAGCAAAGGCAGGGTCAGTTGTGCATGCCCGATGATCTCTCGATGTCTATTTCCCTTTCAGCCTCACACTGATGATTTAGGTTAGCATAGTTTTTGGCGCTAGAAGGAAGGCATGATCCATTTCTATCTACATTTTTTATTAGCACTTAGTCAAAACTCTGGATGTTCTAGAGAGCATAACAAGTTCTCAAAGCATAGCAAGCTCCAGCGTAGCGAGTGTAGTGCTAGGGTTGGCCATTTTTAGCAGCTTTCACACTTAGCATTTTTTCCCTGCATTTTCATACTTAGCATTTTTTTTTTCATTTTCAAAGTTAGCCATTTTCTACAAATAGCAACTATGACAACCCAATTTGTGAATATCAATCCAGATCAACCTTCTACATCAATGCCTAACACATTTGATACCACAATCCAGCCAAAGCAAGCCACACTAAGCCCTGAACAATATAACTTCATTTGTGTAAAAATCTAAGCCAACTTACCTATCGATCGTGTGGAAAGGGAAGCGAAATGAGACTATGAACTTGTCCACAAAGGAGATCGTGAGTTCATCCCTTCAACATTTGATATAATCTNGATGGATGTGGAAGCTAGTATGATTGATGGCATTCCAATTACTTGAGGTTGAAAGATTGACTCTACGTTGGTTTGGGGGGAAAGTTGTTGGGATTGTGCTTGTGGAGGAATGATGGAAGTAGATGCATCAGAATGAAAACTATTGGGTATGGAGAAGATAAGAATGGAAGTAGGTATCTCTTGTTGGGAAATTGANCCTTTCTTGGAAGAAACTGTGCTTTCTCCTTCATCCGCAAACACTCAAGCACCAATTTCCCAACAAGAGATACCTACTTCCATTCTTATCTTCTCCATACCCAATAGTTTTCATTCTGATGCATCTACTTCCATCATTCCTCCACAAGCACAATCCCAACAACTTTCCCCCCAAACCAACGTAGAGTCAATCTTTCAACCTCAAGTAATTGGAATGTCATCAATCATACTAGCTTCCACATCCATCCATTACATACCTCAAGTGCATATCCATGGAGCACCATTAATTACTCCAACCCAACATGTTTAGGGTGTTACCTCACAACTTGTGGCTGGGCAATGGGTTCCACCGGTAGTCTCAGTCTTGAATACCATTCCACCACAACAAACGTTAGCCCAACAACCTCTCTTTCCACAAACAATGCAATAATTAAATCATTATCATCCATAATATGCTCAATCCACTAGTTTGCCTACAGCCCAAGAATGGGCAGACACACAAAAAATGATGCACTCATTGGCAAAGGAATTAAAACGCTTTAAAAATTTGAACAATGAGGAAGTCAAGGTATTAGATTTCTATCAAGATGACCCAATTGACCCCTCAGCTCCACCCTTAACCTTGCCAAAGGAAGTCTCCTTACCTCAGTTGACCAAGTACAATGGAGAGGGAGACCCAAATGCCCACCTAGTGACATTCTGAACCAAAAGTCTTTTGCTTCAGGCATGGCCCCATGTAATCTTGCGTGTGTTTACTATGTCTTTAATAGGAAGAGCCTTAGATTGGTACTGAGCCTTACCCCTTAGCTCTATATCTTCTCTGGAGGATTTGTTGCACTAGTTTTTCACCCGTTTCAAATACAATCTAAAACCTGAAGCAACATTAGATAGCTTGATTCAAATTAAACAAGAACTTTTAGAGCCAGCATAGAAATTTATCCAAAGATGGAGTGTCGTCCTGAATGAACTTCACGAGCCCATCCCTGAAACATATCTGCTTACCATCCTTAAGGTGACAGCGAATGACTTTGTTAAATTAAAACTTTACTATTTAAAACCCTGTACCTTGAGCCAAGCATTCGCATATATTAAGGACATAGAGGAAGCAGCGCAACCTAGCAATGACCCAGCTTATGTGACTTACAAAAACCAACATATGTGAATTACAAAAACCAACATACTTACAAGCAAAACACAACTGAGGCAATGATAGCCGTAATCACAAAAGCAACCAACTGGGACCCAACAGCTAAGCAACCTAAAGCCCCATCTAACAAAGCCGCCAGCTTTGGCGCCAACTCACCTACATCGGTAGGGGCCACCCTAAGGCCCAACTTTCAATGCAAGGACTGCTCAAAGTATACACCACTACCGATGCAACCCTCTCAACTATTGGAGCAACTCTTGAAAGCTGGGTAAATCCAACACAAACATGTATCAGAGATTACCTGCCAAAAACATGACAAGTACTGCGAGCTACTAAGGAACCCCACCTTAGCAATACCAAATGAGCCCCTGGTCCCACAACATTTTAAATTGGACCAATACTGTCATTACCATCAAATGGCTGGTCACAATACAGACAACTATCATGCCTTGCAAGATGACCTGCAGGGAATGATAAAACAAGGCCAACTAGTGATTGACACGACAAGTCAATCCAACGCAGATGATGCCTCCTATGTCATAAACTCAATTAGCATAGGTGGCAAGCCCAAACCTGTGCAAAAACCTTTTGTGATCTGTGTGTCTCCTAGCAAGGCAAGGATTCCCCTAGCCCCCACAAACAAGAGGCCTCCCTTTGTTATCAAGGTGTCATCCCAAGCATCCACAACACCCTTTGTGATCAAGGCTCCATAGACATCATCCACTAAGACATTAAACTAGCACGACTCATCCGCTAAGACATTAAACTAGCATGGCATAGCAACAAAAATTTCTAAGCAACCTTTTGTCATAAGAGTGCCACAACGAGATTGCACCTCACCTACCTGAAGCCCAATACTAGGCAACATCTCAATCCCTCCTCCTTCAAGGGTTGACCCCACTAACAACCCGGGTAGGCCCACCAAATGGGAATGCAAGAGGACAAACAAGTACCTTGCAACTCCCATGGCCAAAGCAAAGGCCACAACTAGCAAACAACAACTGAACACTGGGGCCCCTACCCCCAAGTAAACCAAGCCTAACTCCCCCTCCTAAGAGTTCTGTCTCTCAAGCTTCACAGAGGAAGTCAAAGCCAACACAACGGCTAATGACAAGGACTTCGTAGCTGCACTAACCCAGGTAAAGAAAATGCTCAAACAAAAGAACACAACATTTAGCTTATACGACCTAGTTAGGACCTCACCTACTCACTGCCAAGCATTGGCCCAGGTCTTAGCCTCCATTCCTGTTATGGAGAACATCCTTGCAAATGAGGCATCCATCCGTGCAATAATGTTACCTCCCATACCACAATAATTGGGTTCAACAACCTTAGCCTTTCGTGATGATGCAGTGAAAGTCAACCCCAAATGAGGGGAAGTCACTATAGCTCCACTATCCATTAGCATTCGTGTTGGGCAATACACCATCCGCAGAGTGCATGTTGACGATGGTGAAGCAACGAATGTAGTCTTGTACTCTGTCATTGACAAGCTAGGCTTGGCAGATGAAATTAGGCCAATCAAAACCACATGTCTAAAATCCTTCAATGGATCACATGTCACAGTCAAGGGTACCATTAACTTAGCCTTTGTAGTGGGAGAGCAATTCCCCACTAGTGCAGATTTCACTATCATAGAGGAGATGCCAGGTTTCAACATGATTCTAGGCAAGCCTTGGCTAGCTCAACTAAGGACCATCTCCTCTCCCATCCACCAAGAAATCCACCTTGCATATGAAGGTGGTCAAGTTATCATCCATGATGATAACATTTCCTCTTCGACTATCCATGACATAGATATGGTGCAAGTTTTGGAAGAAGAGTTTCTTAATGGTAAACCTACGACAACCAACAGAACGCTTAAGGCTAACACACCTGAACAAGTGATTGAAGCCAACAATCCCCCAGAGGATCCTAAACCTTGCATGCTCCCTAATCCATGCCTAGTTAGGAAGCAACTACATGACCAAGACTCTCCCTTTGCTGAAAATGTGCTTGATGCTTGCCTACTTTTTTCCCACCCCTTTGATATGCATTTTTGACTTTTGTTTAGATTGCACTAGCCTTTACATTTACATTTTTCCCGCTCATTTAGATCATGCATTTTGCTTTGTTTACACATTTTTCAACTTAGTTTAGACATTGCATTTGAAAAACATCAAAAAAAACATAAAACTATAAAAACACATGGCTCGAAAAGGCCTTAAGCTAGCATATGGCCTAGAACGGCCTAAAACTATCACTTTTTGCATTGCTTTTCTTTCATTCATACATTCTAACTCTATGTATAGCAGGTGTAGCTTGAAGTCATTTTTTTCTTAGTTGATTTTTTGTAGGATCTCGCAGGCACATAGCATGACCATGCATGCAGCATCACACTTTACACAAGCAAGGTAAGCATTAGTCCACTATGACTATAAACTGGCACAGAATAGTCCTGGCATCATGACTTAAAACTGATACCACAGAATAGTCTTGGCATCATGACTTAAAATTGATACCACAAATTAGTCCTGGCATCATGACTTAAAATTGATACCA
>MNCI01032735.1:121471-150214 GCA_015680685.1 Gnetum montanum | reverse complement strand
CCATGACATGAAACTAGCATCCAGAGTCCACTAAGACTACAAACTAGTTTGCCTCTTCAAAGTCTTCTATGACTATAAACTAGCAATGCACCATCCGCCACGATGCTAAACTGGCAACGTCCAAGGGGTTATGATGTGAAACCAATCCACAATAGTCCGCTAAGACTATAAAGTAGTGACATCATCGACAACCAGGCAAAACTTGAAAACAGGTGTCACTACAATTAGCTGTTCATGTTCCACAAAGACTTGTTGCATGATTCATCTCACGGGGCCTAATGAAACTGATGCTGTTCATGATTCTCTCTACTTTGAAAATTGCATGTGGTGACTCCATCTCCTTGTTTAAAGTGTTTAGCTGACTATTTCATTTGTGGTTTTCTTGTCTTCTTTGAGTTGTGTTTGCAGGATGACACTTCTGAGGCATTCGTGCATAGATGCACTTCATCGTGACGACAAGGTATCACATTTTTCCTGATCCACGCGACTAGGTTAATCAATTCGTTCATAAGTACATTCCTGACTTCTGACACATTCCCCATTCCCCATCATGCTCCCTTATCCTATTTGATTACATCCCCCTTGATACATTCCACTCATCTCAAAACTCTTGATACATTGTTGCACACTGTAACTCCCTAAGCAATCGCAACGCAAAACACAGTACACAATGCATGACATAAAATGCAAGTGCTCAAACATGAGCATAGCACTAAAAGCAAGCTCTTTCAAAAAGACCAAAAAAAAGAACAATAAAGGAAAAAGAAAGACAAAGAAAGAAAAAAAACAAAAGAAAATAAGAAAAGCAAAAAAGAAAAAAACAAAAGGGTCAAAGAGCGAAATGCACAGAAAAGGTCTTCATGACCCTGTTGACATCATAAACAAAAGACTATTGGCTATTCTAATACAAGCCCTAGGCAAGAAGGCAATTGTCTTGAAAAACAATTACACTTGTGTCTCAAAGATACCATGTTGCACATCATTGTGTGGCTTTGGCTATTTTCAATAGGTCCTATAAACACTCTTTATGAGTCCCGTTTCTCCAAAGAATGCACCTCCTATGTCTTGGCTCCAAGTCTATTGACAAGGACCAGAGACAAAGCTCATTCCTGTGAGAGCATTCCTCTCCCACAATCCCGGCAACAATCATAACCATTGATCAACTTTTGACTTTCCTAGTTATAACCAATCCCTTGCATCTTGAACCACATTCCCTCAATCCCATGTACCTTTGAAAATAGAGCGATGACATCTGGCCAAGGGTTGATGGTTAATGTTTGGTATTTGTTTGTTCATGGTGTTTTTTACTTCTTTTTCGATGCCTCTCAGGTAGATTCCTCCAGACGTCAACAAAGAGGGGCCAATGAAACACCACTAATTTTGGCCTAGCACTTTTAGACAAGAATCAAGCTAAGTCATGCTGTTGCCCAACATGAGTACAGCATGACCAAACTTAGAGGCCTCCGAAACAGCACCCGATGGCCCACAATTCAGTAGGCAAGGTCCCACTAGGACCCACAGGTGACTGCACCAACTTCCAGCATCCAGAANCACCAAGGTCCCCAGTAGCTCCTAGCCTCCAGAAAATCAAGATTTGGGCCTCAAATATGCCATTTTGACTTGGTGACACTAGGGTTACTTTTTCAGACGCTACACAGCATAAGGATCATCGTCACCAACTTTTAGAGCCCCAAAAATGAGCCAAAATGACTTGATTTCAAGGGTGCAAGTCATTCTCAGGGTCCACTATTGATAACTATGGGTCCCTGCCTTCAAAAATTCCATATTTCAACTCAAAATTGCAAGTTTTTGAGGTCACACTACAGGTCATGATGGGCAATGAAATTTCTCTTGTTGTACATTTCATTGTAAATCCCATTTGTGGGCATGTCAGGCCCCCACGATCTAAATTAAATGTACATGAATTGTAAGATGCAATGTACCTGGTCAAGAATGTAGCTTGCCAACACACATCCAACTCGTGCACAACTATCTGACACAAATCCAACTCTCGCCAACATGCATCCAACCCAAGCACAACTATCCATTGGACACATGTCACTAGATCTGCTTTCCTCTCATCTCCCAGTCATTGATTCCATTCTTGAATTTCATGCTTAAGCCCATCCCAACCCTATAAATACCCTGTCAATTCACATAAAATAGAAGGCAAAAAAATTGTAGAGATTGGCAATTCTGAGAGAGGACAAAACCTACAATCCTTGGGTGCTCGGCACACCTGACTATTAGCATCCAAGCATTTCTCACATTCATCACATCATCACGTCATATCATCCTGGGGCTAGGCATTTGACTTGCCATCCAAACGTGTGCAACTATGCTTTGACCGGTGTACATTTTTTTAAAACAATACAATACAGTTTCATTATTGCCTTCCATTTACATTATTTACTTCAGTTTACACTTTGTTTACAACATAGCTCTATTTACGCTTTATTTACAATTCAGAATGCTTTGTTTACATTTCGTGTCACTATTTGCATTCCATTTACATCCCGTTTACATCGTTTACAATAACCCCAATGCTAGCCATAGCTTACACTCGGGAAAGTCCTTAGTTGATTTGCGTGCAAACCATCCAAGGTACTCTACCTTCGTTCCCTTTTCCAGCTTGCCCTCAAGTGAAGGCAGGGTCAACTATGCATGCCCAATGATCTCTCAGTGTCTGTTTCCCTTCCAGCCTCACACCGACGATTTAGGTCAGCACATCAATACCAATCAAAAGCTAAGTAAAGGTAAATAAGGCTATAATAAGGCAAATGAAAAAAAATCTAAGGCTATACTAGGTCAAGAGGGTAAACAATACAACATAGGGCCAAAAAAAAGTTGAAACATCATGTAATAAGGCCAAATCAAGCAAACTAGGCTACATATGATAAAACTTGACCAATATATGTAAAAAAGGATTAGGTTTTGTTAGTTCGAGGCCTTAGTAGGCCATGGACATCTAGAGGTCCAAAATCAAGGTTATGGGGCCTTTCCAAGGTAGCATAAGGCCAAATTTATCAGAATTGGACACTCTAGAAATTGGTAAAGGCCAAAAGGCAACCTTTGGACCTTAACCACCTTGTTTCCATGCTCGCCAACATGGAATGATGGGGTATTAGTGTGGAAGACCAAAATCCAAGCAAAAATAGGATCAAACAAGGTCAAATTGGTAGCCGAAACCCAAATCTAGGAGTTGTGCATCCCCTTGCTTCATTTTGAGGGCATTTAAGTTAGTTTTAAGAGCCAAAATAAGTTGAAATTGCTTCCCCATCCTCTTCCATGTTGAGCATAGCATCCCTATCATGGTAGGGGGACACTTGTTCCATGATTTAGGAGTGATTTGGAAGCGCATTGACCAAGTTTCTAGGCCCCTAGGATTGTAGATCATGATTTTCCAAGTTTCTGGCTAATTTTGGTCATGTTTAGACGTCATTTAAGAGTTACGCTCCCCCAACTTCCCCCCACTATTTCCATGCTAGGGGACTTACCCTAGCATGGAATACTAGGGAAAGTAAGTTGTCAAACAAGCATAATCTCAAGGCTATGAGGTCCTAGGCTTCTCTAGCATCGATTTTTGGTCTAAGGGAGTGTTATATTGCCACCAAAAGTGAAAAAGTAGCTTCACTCCTATTGCTACACTACCCAACATGGAAGGGACCTTCTGCAGCATGGATGGAATAAGAATCCTAGATCTAGGCCAATTCGAGTCATAATCAACTATAAATGTCATCTCTTAGAGTTACAAGGATCAAGGGCTAGGGATTTAGGTTAAAATTTGGTAGTTTTGGATATTCCTGAATGGTTTTTGGGCTTCTCCCCTTTCTCCACACTAGGGGTAGAGTGGCTAGTATGGAGCCAATTAGAGAGATTAAGGAGAATAGATTTTGGCCATTTGAGGTCGATTTTACAAAGTTTAAGGGCTCTAGAAGGTGCAGACATGGTCTCAAGATATATGTAAGGCTATAGGGTGTTTCCTTGACATGTCTAAGGGACACTTTTGAGTCCCCCCAAAGTTCCCCCCTACTTCCATGCTAGCTAGCATTGAAGAGGTGGCTCCCAACATAAAAGAGCTAACGGACTTTACTTTTTGCTATTTTTGGCACTTCTAGTCATGCATGTGGGTTTCCAAGGTTGCTAATGTTAATTATTAATGCCTAGTATCAATATTTAGTCATTTAAAGGGTTATTAGGTGGTTTTTTAGCTCCCCCCNCCCCCTTCATCCATGCTAGGATTAGGATGCTCAACGTGGATGGGATGCTCCTTAGCATGAAAAATCGAAGGGAAATAAGTTTTGATTGTTTTAGTTAACTTCCAGAAGTCTAGCGGCTTCTTGAAGGGTTGACTTCCTTCCAAATGTTTTTATGAAAATTTCATGCTATCTCCATGCTGGGTAGTGTTGAGGAAGGGTTCACTAATGTGGAAGAGGCTATAAATGAAAAATCGACTTGTTTAAAGGTCAAACTAGACTATCAAAGGCTATGAGGGAGCGTTAGGATAGAAATATGACTACTAGGCAATTGTTTGAGGTAGCTTTGGTCATCCCGCATCCATCCATGCTATAAATAGGATGCTTAATGTGGATGAGACCTTCCCCAACGTGGAACCACCAAATCCCAAGGTTTTGAGATATATTTGATTGGATTTTGTGAGGTTTTGGGGTTGTTGGGGGTGCTTGGAAGGGTCTTAGGTCATGTGGCCCCACTTCAGGGTTCAAACATGGGCTAGATGGATTTTGGGAAGGTAAGGATTAGTGTTACCCCCCTTCTTACATGATAGGTAGTGTTTCTCCAATGTGGAAACCTAAGCTATCCAATTTTGTTAGTGTCAAACCCCCTTTCAGAGCTAAGGGTTGAAAAAGGTAGGTTATAATTGCTAAAAATGTCAAGAAAGTAAGGTTTTTAATGGTTCTAAAAGGTGGGTGGCATGTATCTACACTAGGTATGGTATCCCCAGCATGGATGCATGGGATTTATGGCCTAGATATGTTTCTAAGTATCCAAAGGGGTTAAAAACCAACGTTGATGTAGTTTCAAGGCTAAGAGTAAACGTGTATGCTGGGGTTCAATGTCCAAAATTAAAAATTTTGAAAAGTGAGCCTATTTTCCACCAATCCTAGCATAGAAAATACTTTCCCCTTATTACACTTTAGTGCACTTGAAGTTATGGTAAATTGATTTGGCAACTATGGTTGGGAAGTGGGTGTTTAGGTTTAGATTGAGTTTTTATTATCAAATTTTACAAGTTCTAATCACAATTTTTATTCCTGGAAAACAATGCACTAGAGGAGAGCCCAAGTTGAGACTTTTACAACCAACATAACCCATCCTCAATGTAGAGGCACTAGATCTTTCCTACAGCTAGCATTGAACCTCCATTCTTCCCAAATTCCAAATTTTTCCAACATTAGTGGAACTATGATGTCGAAGTAATGGGGAGGAAAGAGCAAAACTCCATGAATGCAAAAGGTAGATGAGAATGTAAGAACTGTATCTAGACTCCCCAAACCCATCTCCATCTAGGCTTCATCCATGGCTATCCCAAGGTAGGCAATTCTAGCCATTTTTCCTTTACTTTCTAGCCATTTTTTCTTGTTGTTCTTGCTATGATATGTTGTTTTCTTTATATCTACNCTATTTTTCATGGCTATATTAAGTGAGGTTTTATTAATTTTAAGCTTTTTGGTGATTTTTGTATGAAAAAAACTAGGGTTTTGCATTTTTTACTTTGAAAACATATGCATATTTTTAAAATTTGATGCTATGTGTTCATATCTCTATGTTTAATTTCTCCAATGGCTATGGTCCTATTCGACTTGAACTTAAAATGACGAAGTTATGGTTATTTTCATGAGGTTGTGTGGTTAGGTCCTTATGCCATTTTCAAAATTTCATGTAAGTTCATGAAATTTTTTCTATGCAAACAAAGGGGTTTTGGCTATTTTTTCATGTGGTTGCGTGGATATTGGTTTCAACTTTCCAATGGACATGGAATTACTTCATTTGAACTTAAAATGAATTTTTAAACAATTTTTTATTAAACTTGTGTCAAAAGGTGTGCCATTTTTAGATTTTCATCCAAATTAATAATTTTTTTTTTTTGAATATACAGTAGGGATTATGAATTGTTGTTAAGTATGGGTATGTAGGGCTTAATTCAAGCTTTCAAATGGTGGTGCAATGACTCCATTTGGAGATTGAACGAATTTTTGGTAAATTTTCTTCCAACCCTGTGCAAATGGGGGTTAATGTTGATGACTATGGTTTTGCTATTTTTGGTTATGTTTCATGTAAAAAATGTTTATGTGTTTCTAGTTGTAATGGTTATGGCTAAAAAGCTTATGATTTTGGGATTCCTTCTATGGTAGAATCACTAAAATCAAAGCCAGGATGAATTGTCTATGAATTTTTTATCTAGGCTATGTTAGTACAACTAAATTCTAGTTGTAACACTTTACCCCTTTGGAGATGGATGTTATTGACATGCTTAGATATTTCTCTTGTCAAATTCCATGCCCTTGGGATGCCTAAAAAATTTTTGTAATGCTCTAAATTTGGTTTTGAAGGTTATAAGCAATTTTACCTATTTTTGGCAACATTCATGCTATTACCTATTTAATAGATTCTAAATTTGGTTGTGTCAATTGATGGGTTATCTAGGCTATAATGCTTTGGCTATGATGTATAAAGCTATGAAAAGTTGTAATAATGTTGTTATGAATTTCTTGAGCAAACTTGAATAAACACCTTAGAGCTTTTTACAAGGGCTAATTTCACCCCCAACTAGGATGTTTTTACAAACTAATTAAAAAATTTCAATTGATCATGATTTGTTTGCTTTTCCATGCATGATCTTCTTAAAGCCCATACTCATCATCATTAAGTTAGTAGGCATTTTATGATACATTGGTGACACTTGTCTAAGGATGTGGCTAGGGTCATAGTAGAGACACTAATGGCTCAGGCATCCGGTCTAATCACTAGGTTCATCACTAATGATCCACTACCTAAGATAGTAGGGTAAGTAAACATGATTAGTCCATGCTACCTCATGAAGATTTTGACTATGCCATAATATAGTTACTATAATGCTAACAATACTATGATGGTGGCACATAGAGTCCACACGTTATTTCAGAATCCACTAGCACAGTGTACTATCTATAGGGATAAGCATGATTGTTATAGTGTTTTTATGCTTTTTAGCTTTATTGGCTAAACTAACTTTTCTAACTTCATTGATTTTATGATTTTCTTGTAGGTATAAGGTCAATGATCAATGCTTGATCACTAATGATCAAACCTTGGTGGTGGCTTGAACCACCTTAGATGAATTCACCAAGGGCCCCCAAATCAAAATTGTTGTGTATGAATAATTAAGATGAGAATTTAATGAATACACAAAGAGATTTGACCCTATCTACAAGATGATACACAACTAGTGGGTGGGCTCCAAGAGTGCCTTGAATTAGACCCTTATAGCTGGGACCTCTACTCAAACCACACCAAAGAAGAAGAAGCAAGGTAAACATAAGAGCAATAACTTCTATTGTTTTATGGCCATTAAATTTTTAAGTATTTTATCATTTTAACTAGTTATTAAACATCCCTATGTTGATGCCAACCACTTGGTTGTTACTTTGCAGGACCTTCCACCTCTACCAGTGTCACCTTATTAATTTTAGGATAACATGAGGATACCCTCATCCTAAAGTTTAGTGAGGTGATACCAACATAGGAGTGGCTAAGGGGACATGTGCCTAGATACCTTCAAGCAAACATTAAGCATGCGAGTTTGCTTGATCTGTTTATGGCACTAATCCCTTCCATCCCTACTACAAATATGCTACACATCATTGACTCTTGCAACAAAGAGATTGATCATTTCAGCACTATCATTCGAGGTATGTCAGTTACCATATCCATTAATGAGGGTACCTTTTGCAACTTGTTTGGTATCCCTATGGATGATGGAAAGGTTGTCACTAGAATAGTGAAGGAAGCGGGCCATAATGAGAAAGTTTTGAAGTGGCTTGGTGCTAGCATGGGCTACTCCAAGATTTCCATGGATAGATTCAAGAATCCTAGAGTAAAGGCATCATATCCTTTGTTTAAGTCTCGTGCATTGCCTAAACTATTTTCAAAAAAGAAGGTGATTGGCATCACATATGGATGGATCTTTAAGAGGGTCCTAATGGATGATATCATATTCAACTAGACAACTATTTTGGCTATTGGGCTTCAAAATGAGATTCTCAAACTCCGTGATGACACCTCTACAATAATACACATACATTTTGCATTCTTTGTAATTTATTTGAAGAGGTTTGCAAAGTTCCTGGTGGTATGAAGGAATGGATGATAGGTTGCCCAAGACCTACACCAACTCTCTAGGCCTTGGATAAAATACATTTATCCAACCATGCAAGCCTAGAATTCACTAAATGAGATGGATGATTCATTATCTATTACCACCAAGGATCTTGGTGTTAGGCAAAGTGAATCCCCTAACAGCACAAAGAAGGAAACTCTCACAATTCCAGTAGGCATCCTGGATGCCAAATGATTATGTAGAGAATCCAAAGGGGTAGCTAGGGCCAAACTCAAAAGGCTTATAGAGGAAGCATTTAATAGTTTCAAAGCCACCCACCCAAAAGAATCTTAAGCTTAAGCTTAAGACATCACATTAGATGGTCACAGATATGTTTTATCTATGTTTTGGTTATTCTATGCTTTAATATTTTATGGCTACATTATGATTTCATGTGCTGATTAATTTTCTATGTGTTATGATTGTAGACAAGCATCGGGACATGGTAGCCCAAGCTACTGTGGAGGATGAAGCACAAAGAAGTGTAGCTACTATAGCAGAGGAGAAACAAAGGCTTGTAGAGGAGGCACTCTTATAACAACAAGAGATTGAAGGGCTAGCTAATGTAGATATAGATGATCTAGGTGTCTTGTTTAGTGAGGAAATACCAAGTACATCTCCTGTCATCATCCCATAGGAAGAAGAGGAGGAGCTAGGTATGCACATGTCTTCATGCTTCTCATTATGTCTTATTGTTTTAAGTTTTATTTTCACCCTAACCATTTGATGATTATTATTCTTATAGTAGTTCCTAAGCCATTAGTTCATGCCCCTATCCCTAAGTTTCATGTGAAACCATGGGTAGAGGTCCTAAATAAGGTGGATTTCATGTGTTGAAAGGCCAAGGAAATCATTGACCAATTGCACCAAGTTGCACCCAAAATAGGTAAGAACTTTTTTTTTCTATGCTTTAGGTTGTTTTGCTATGTTATAGGTTTTGTTTATGTTATGGCTATCTTAGGTTGCACACTATGTTTATGGTTGTATTTTATGTTTATGTAGTGCCTTTTGTGGAGTGGGATCTGAGTTGAGACATGGATATTGACTCCTTACCGAAGCTTCCCTCTGATGTCTCTAGTCTACCCTTGAAGTTGTACAAGACTGCTACTAATCTAGCAATGTCGAGTGCAAAAACTTCATGGGAGCTAGAGAGGTCCAACGAATCCCTATGAAAATAGGTTGTGGCCTTGTGGGAGAAAACTCAATGGCAAGAGGAAGTAATTAGAGATCTCTAGGATCACAAGGCCTTTGTGGAAGCCCAAGTGGCTAACTAAAGGGAATTGCAGACCAAAGAGATCACATGGGTCCACTACTAGCATACCATCCAAGACAAGGTACCACTCTCATAGGAGATGGTAGAGTAGTAGATGCAAATGGACCTTATCTTCCAAAAGGTTGAAGATTGGAAAGATCACTGCACTTAGTTTCTAGACTAGGGTAAAACACAAAAGGACCACAAGTGAAAATATAAGCCTAATCATGAGGCCTATTTAAAGTGGCTTAAGGAGGATTCAATTGAGCAATGCAAGAGAGAGATATTCATTTAGGGGATATAGGTGCAAAGTACCTATTAGCCCTTTGAGAGTACTTTCATAGTGGAAAAATCCTCTACTCCTCAAATTACCACTATTGCAAGTGAGACCTCTACGGCTACTATTACCCAAGAGCCATCTACTTGGACCACAATAGATAGGATGAGTATCCTCACCAGCATTGATCTTAGGGATATTGACCAGACCAATATGTCGGAGGACTAGATCCTCCATCATTTGGAGGATGGCCTTCCACATCTACCCCTAGAAGTCATGGAGCTTGAGTTCCCACAAGTTTGATGCATTTTATGTTTTGATTTTATTTTAAGTTATGGTGTTATTTAGGTTATATTTTTTGGTTGTTGGTTACTGATTGGCTATGTGTTATTATATTTTAGAAATTAGGAGACATTGGTAGCCCCTATGATGAGGGTGAGGATGATCCACCACTTCCTCCTCTAGATGCTCCTTAGCATCCTCCATCTGCCTCATTCATCTTATTGGTTATATGTCTTCTATTTTTATGTTAATGGCTATTATTAGCCAAGACTATGTTATAGATGATTATTATTATGTTTTGACATTTTACCACACTGTGTGGCCATGGCTATGTATATTATAAACATTTTAAAATTAAATTTATTATTTTATTTTCAACTATATATATTGTTCTAGTGTTGTAAATGTTGTAAATTTCTATGTTGATGATTTTGGTTATAAAGTTAAATAGCTAAACCATGCATTCAAAGGCTAAATGTAAATAGGATAAAAGAGACGTTTACTAGTTTTAGGCCATGGCAAGCACAGGTTATGTTGTTTTGCCAATTTAAGGCCATGGCAAGCCGTGTTACCAATTTAAATTCTTAGCATACTAAGGTTGAAGAGAAACTTATATTTTTTGGTAATTTTTTTTGTTTTAAATTTTTCATGGTCTTTTAGTTTATATCATTCTAAACAAGGAAAATAAAGAAAGAAATAATGCCATAATAAATGAAAACACAAATAAAATAAACTTCTAAGCTATATGAATAAAAAGTAGAATAAAACATAAGGAAAAAGGCAATAACTAGCCAATAAAAAGAAAACTTAGGCTAAATGGTTATGGTAAAAATGGTTATAAAGGTCATAAGGACACAACATGGGAGTAGGGGTGCATGTTCCTTTTGTAGACTCTTCCTAATCTTTGAAAAGTTATGAAACATATAAGGCCTATTATGCACAAGTTTGTACTCATCATCTCCTTCACTTATGATGTTGAAAGGGAGTTCATCCCATGACACATCCCATTGCTCATCGTTGTTGTTCTTGGCTTACTCCTCTCTTTTGGGTTAATGGACTTTGTGGTTGGGAGTTTCCTCCTGAAGCTCCACTTCAAACCCCTACTCTATGTTCACATTATTAATAGCTAGGGGAACCACACTATCATCGTTAATGATGATTCACCTCCCTTTTAAGGAAGGTGAATCTCTTGGTGGATAGGTGAAGACATGGCCTGTAATTAAGCCAACCAAGGTCTTCCTAGGATAAGGTTAAATCCTAACATCTCCTCCATCACCAAGAAATTGGTGGTTGCAGGGAATTGCTCCCTTACCACAAAGTCTAAGGAGATAGACCCCTTGACAACAACCCTTGATCCATTGAAGGACTTGAGAGCTGCGGTTGTAGTAGGCTGTATTTGCTTTATTAAGCCCAAGCATTCAACAGTGGTGCATGGGATGACATTTGTTGCAGCTCTATCATCAACATGCACTCGATGCACTTTAAATTACCCTACACATATGGTTATGAATAGAGGAGCCCTAGTTACTTTGCCATTTTTGGTATTGGCCTTGATTTTGCTATCACGAAACACTAGGGATGTTGACTTCTCCTCCCTTGGTAAGGGAGGAACCATCACTACATGGATGGATTCCATGTTATGGGGGATGTCCTCGCTAATGGGGATAGAAGCCAGCATTTTGACTAGCACCTCATGATGTGTGGTGGAAGTCATGATTAGGTCATATAAGCTCAAACGTATATTCTTTTTCTTGAGGGATTGTTTAACTTGATCCATTACACTAAGGAAGCTTTTATTGTTTTTCATGGGCATGTTGCCCTAGTTGTCATTCATTTACTTCATGCACCCAAAAATAAAAACATTAGTCTTAGGTGGTTGCTACTAAAGCTTATCCTCTTTGTTTTGGCCATGGGTTTTAGGGTCCTTCTATGGCTTGTTAGTTGAAGCAAGTTGAGAAAATGAGGTCATGGGTATAGCCAATATGGAAATGGGCTTCAGTGGACTCACTTCCTTTCATGCCTCTATTTAGTTGTCACCCTTATTATTGGGCTTTTGCTTATACTTCTTCCTTTACTTGGCTGAAGTCTTCTAGTTGTCACTCATTTGTTGTGAGGAAGAGGCAATAGCATTGACCACCACAATATGTCATTGTGTGATCATGTCAATTGTTTGAGCTACGATTAGTGGGGTTATGTTAAGCTAGGGCATCCTAATGACAAAAGGTTCCCTTGGAGGCACTTGCAATGGTACTCTCACAACAAAAGGGGGTCTTGAGATATGGAAGATAAAGAGGGCCTTTCATCATAAAGGGATACCTATATCATGAATGGTTCCCTTGCTGGTCTCTAATTATCATTAATGTTGAATGCTAAAATAACATAAGTGTTGTTATTAGCATTCAATGGGTCCTTGACACTTGCATCAACTAATTTTGTGGTTGGACTAGGTTGGAAGAATCCAAGACCAAATTTTCCCTGTCTACCATCTTTAGTAAGTTTAGCATGAGGTAGAAGTCTATGTCATGACCAAATAGCTGGTGATTATGGCAAAATAAATCTAGTTTAAAGTACCTAGGTAGTTGAGGGCCATCCTTTGTTGCTCAGTGTGGTCCTTGGCTATTTGCATAGCCACATGTGCTTCTTTTGAGTGGCTTCAATCATCTTCTTATATTACATGCACCCACTCTTCAATAATTGATCTAGAAACTCAAATAGCTTTAGAGGTAAGGTAGTGTACTTTCTATGGTCTTTCTACTCAAAATTTTTCCTAGTTGCAATCTATGTAATGGCCCCATAGGTTGATGGTTAGTTATCATAGTCATTAGTAAGGCGCTTGGGTGGATTGGCCCTTGGCCCCTAATTATTGATCTTGGTTTTTGTGGTTACTATTACTATGGCCATGTTATTTTGTTTATTCTTCTTCTTGTACCTTCGTGCATGTTGATTTTTGTATGCTACGTAGGCTAGGTCATGACTAGCCTCCACAACATCCTCTATGTTCTTAGTCTAAGAGAACACTTGACTAAGGAATTGTAGGTCAGGTAGTAAATTTTGAACTTGATAAAGTCATTAACTACATTCTTAAATATAGCCAAAAGGTGTGTTTTGACTATAGGCTCTGTTATTCCATTCAATAGTTCATTCCATCATTGAATGAAATTCTCTACAGGCTCAAGGGATCCCTGCTTGACCTTCATGAGTTGGCCAAGCATGATGTTAGGCTTCAAGTTATACTTAAAGTAGTTAACAAACTAGGCAATCAAGTCCTCGAGATAGGATATGGATCCTCTAGGTAATGCATGGTACCAATCAAGCACTTGCCAAGTCAACAACATAGGAAAAATCCTCATAATAGTATGAGGCCACAACTATAATAACAAGTACTCAGATCTGAAGGTTATAAGGTGAGCATTGGGGTCACCTTCTACATTATATTTGCTGAACTAGGAAATAGGAACACTAGGAGGAAGTGTCATGGGTGGGATCCTAGGACTGATGGGATCATCCTAGTAGAAAACCATGATCTTGACATTTTGGAAAGTAGAGGCTTTAAGCTTCTTCAAAACCTCTATCATGTCTTAGATCATCTAGAAGGCCTTATATAAGCCTTTTGATGGACCTATTGGCTATAGGGCTTGCACATATGATTGTGGTATCTATTTTAAGGCTTGTGGCCTCATTATTGGTTACAAGACGGAAGGGAGCAATTACATTATGGTCATAGTTTGTGGGCCAAATAGGGAAAAAGATGTTTGTGTTGGTACCTAAAGCATAGATAAGATAAAGGGGGTGTGAACCCCTTGTGTTGCTTGGGGTCCCATGATGGATCCCACATGGACAGTTGGTGGATTTGTGGTGATGAAAACCACTGTTGATGATTGCACAGATCAAGGTTGTGTGACAAATGGCATCAATGTGTTATAGGTCATTGGTTGTGGCATCGATTGAGTTTGATGCGTGACGATGACCAATGTGGGATCAACTGTAGTAGGGTAGGAGGAGTAGAAGATGAAAACACCATGCCCATGAAGAAAACAAAGGCATTAGAGGATGGCATTGTGGACTTGGGGGATATTTATTGGAACAATACTCCCAGGATGTTTTCAGGCTCAAATTTTGTCCTAAGCCCATCCTCCTCTTCCTGTTGTTCCTCCAAGTTGTGCTTGTCATCCTCCTCCTCCATCTCAATCAATTAAGCTAGGATACCAACATAGATATCGTTGAGGGGTATTCGATCATATGGGGAAGGGATATACTCCTTCTCATTTTAGTGTATGAGCTCAAACTCCCTTTTAGCTTCTACTTTCAAACATGGAATCAACATGCCAACTTGCATTTTGGCACAAATGTAGTTGTAATGATCTTTATTTATGGTTGAAAATTAGGACTTTTCCCCCTTAACCCTTAAAGACTACCCATGCTCGATCATAGCTGGGTCTTTAGGATCATAGATCCTCATGGCTTATTGTCTAGGACCTTTGCTAGTGAAGGTGAAAGGCAACTTGGTGGACTACTAGAAATACATGGTTATAGTGTCAAAAAAGGCTTGAAACAAGTTGTAAATGCTAAAGAAAAAAAGTGCCAAAAGAAGCAAAAATAGCTAAAAATGAGGTACTTAGTATAAATAGTAAGTGGGAGGTAAGGAGGATATACCCCTTTACCAAAAATATAAATCGTGGAAGGTTGACACGAAGTCTCACCCATGCTGGTCTCCTAACTACCTTTATGCTAGGTATGGCAAGGAGGAAATAAGGGGGTGAGACAGGGGTATTCCACACCTTTCTAATCCAACATTGATGAAGGAAGAGATGTTGGAAACCAAAGTGAAAACTTGGTGTTTTTCACTAGCAAGTTGCCAATTTTCTTAACAAGAAAGAATGGGGGTAGCTAACTTCTAGAAGTTTGATGGCTTTTGGAATGGTTGAACCACCAACATTGCAAAACTAATGAAATAATTGGCAGCAAACAAAGGGGAAAATGATATTAATGATGACCTTAGGCTAAAACAATTTACAACAAGTGTTGTAAAAAATCAACATCCAACCACCTACAACTTCCACATTGAAGTTTCTATCATAGGGGAGGAAGGGCTAGCATTGGTTTTTCAAGGTTTTTTCTGTAAAAAATTAGGAAAAGCTTTCAAATAGCAATGTTAACAATGAGGGACATAGATTTTTTATGAAGAAATCATGTGGAGGTCCTCCTTCTAGCGCCAAAAAATTGTTGCAACCAGAAAAATCAATTGTTGGAAAACTCTAGAGATCTAGTGTAGTAGCCTCAACTTTGAACCCCTAGGGCCTCTAAAAGATGGGATTCAAGGTGCCTTGGATGGTTTGATAGATCACCTAGGGACTTACAAAATGCAAAATAGGAAGTTGAGAAAATGAAATGCAAAAATTATAAATCTAGAAAAGCGAAAGCAAATGCAAATTGCATACAAAATGAAACTTAAAAACTTTATTTAAAATAATAAAGAATGAGTTTCAAAAATGTGTATAAGAAATGCACATGAAAGAGCAAAGGGAGGTTCACTGGAGTAAAATTTTAGAGCCTATTGAAGCTAATGTGATCTGCTCTAAGATCTAGATGTTGAGCCATTCCTGATGCTTTCAAACCTCCTCTACTACAAGCTATAGATCTACAAATTAGGCCACTATTGAGGGGTGAGAAGAGTGGGGACTTTGGTCGTAAAATTACTCCATGTTGAGGGTTGGGGATCCTAGAATTGCAGTGTTGAAACCAAAAACCCACAAGTCTCAAGGGGGTAGCAAAAGGCATAATAGGGCTATGGGGGTTCCACACTAGGAGGCTCTAAGAAGCTACATTTCTGCAAGGTTACAAGATCTCTTGGAGGCCAAAATTACTATGTGCTCAAAAATGTCAAAGTTTGGAACCTAAAAAAGGTGTTGGGGTTTTGGTTTTATAGGTTTTGGGCCATGATTTTTGTTGCAAATTGGCTAACAAATTAGGTGCAAATTACTACAAATTTCTATCTCATACAGGTGATATGGGTGCCCAAATTTTTAGGGTTATCATATATAGTAAGTGTCAAACCCTCATGGTTATTTTGTTTAGTATAAACAGTAATGGGGACACACCTTCTACACTGAAGGTAAATCTTCCACGTTGAGCCTTCTACCATCCTTGCTGAAGTGATTGGTCAACCTTGAAGTCATTAGAGTGTAAAAATCTTACTCATGTTGCTTCCACACTAGGAGCATCTAGTTTCCATGCTAGAGGTGAAAACTCCACACTAAGAGAAAACTTTCACACTAAGAGGGAAAGGTTTCCATGTTGTGCATGCAATCCCCACAAAAGGGGGTGAAGTTTCCATGTTAAGGGAGAACCCCCATCCCTCCATGTTGGCAATAGGTGAGATTTACCCCTTCCAAGTGTTTTTGGCATAGAAAAGTGTATACCACCCATAAAACCCATAAAATTTCCATTTTTGGCATCTCAAAAGCGATTTTTAACTTTCCCAAGCCCAAATATAAATACTAGGTGACTTTTTCACTTGGGGAATAAGTCTTTGACCACTTATGAGGCATTTTTCAATCACAAAGTTATGAAATATGTGAGATTGCTTCTTCTTGGGTTACAATTCTCACATTTACAATAAAGTTTTGCCTTGGGTTTCATGGAGTGAAGGCTACATGATGAAAATTGATTACAACATACAAATTTGATGGCTTTTCAATTCCCCTCTTATCCATCATTTTTAGATCAAGCTCCTAGAAGATCACCAATCACCATATAACACGGGGGCTTATTGTTAGCCTATTCATCAAGAAAAAAATTACACTATGATCAGTGTCTACAAAAATTGGATATCCAAGCACATAGTACTTGAATTTGTCTAGAGCATACATAATTGTCATGAGTTCCTTTTCTATAGTGGTGTAATTAAGTTGTACAACCATAATACTCCTACTTGCATAATGGATATATTATAGACATTTTTTCTCATTTATTTATGTAAACATTGCTTCCAATACATAGTTGGATGTAACTATCATGATGTGAAAGAATTTGAACCAATCAAGGATGCATAGAATTAGTGTTTCTACGAGCTTCTGCTTCAATTATTTGAATGCTTATTCCCAATTGTTGGTCCATTCAAATGTTACATCCTTCTTGGTAAGCTCAATAAGCAACTTAATGTTTTTAAAAAAAATTAATTAAATGCATGTAGTAGTCAGTATGACCAAGGAATGACCTCACATCTTTAACCATTTGAGGTTATCTGATAACTCCTTGAATGATTCTTATCTTTTTAGGATCCATCTTGATTCCTTTTCCTAAAATTCTATGTCCTAGGATAATGCCTTATTGGACCATCAAATGGATCTCTTGCCAATTCATCCATAGGTTTGTTTTCCTATATTATTTCAGTACCTACTCAAGATAGTATAATGTCTATTTAAAATTAGCATCATAGGTGAAGAAATCATCCATGAAGACTTTAACACCACTGCTAATTTGCTACTAAAAGATATAAAAGACTAGGCATTGCAAAGTTGAAGTCTAGTCTTGACTAGACCAAAAGGCATCTTTTTATATGCAAAAGTCCCCCAAGAACATATGGAAACTATTTTGGCCTAGTCTTCTAAAGTGATTTATACCACTATACCCATCTAGAAAATTATAGTAGCTATGTCATGTAATAGTATCCAACACTTGGTCCACAAATGGCACTGAAAAATTATTTTTGAACATTATCATGTTCAATAACTTGAAATCTATATAGACTCTCCATTGTCCTCCTTTCTTTGCTATGATAACTAGTGGCCTTATCCACTCATTATCTACCACTAGATAGATGAATCTAACCTTGAGAATTTTCTCAAATTCTTTCTTAATAACCTATTTCAACTTTCGATTCAATCTTCTTTGCAATTGTATCTTGGGTTTCATAGTGGAGTCTATGTAGATCTAATATTAGCAATTGCATGGATCTATTCTTGTTATCTCATCATATAACCAAGCAAAGACTATTGACAATTTATTAACTACCTTTAGTAGCTTCTCCTTTTATTCCTTAGTGAGTTGGACATTGATGATTATTGACTTTCCATTATCCAAGAATGCCTATTCTCAAGATGAAGGTAAGGATTTTAGGTCTAAGGCTCTTGTTCAAAGGTATAAGGGATTTCCAACTCTTCCCATTCCATCTCTACTTCTTTCCTATGCTTTGCTTTAAAGAGTTAGCTTTGGATTTGTTCCATCTCATCCATTTTGTCTATATATCCACTTGTGAGGATCTTAGCTAGTTCCATGCACATTGTGGAGTTGAAGATATTGTCTATAGTTAGCCACTGGATGTCTTCTTTTTTTTTTATTGTTGCATATAGGCACCTTTGGACACTTGTGATTTCATCACACCTCTTACATATTAAAATAGACATGCTCTTTATTGTTCATATTTTTAGCATGCAATGACACCCTATGATACTATACGCAATGCATGATATCCTCTTCTTCTCAATCATACTAAATTCACTTTCGTTGAAAATTTTCTAACTTGGCATCAATTGCACTTAGCCAAGCCCTTTCCATAATGATTGGAAAGTATTCTTTATAAGTGTCCTCCTAGATTAGTAGAACATCTACTAGATATGATCATCCACTAATAATAGTCATAATATCCTTTACCAATCCTAACAAAATAGTAATGGATTAGTTTGCAAGCTCTAACCTAATATTACATTTCTTAAGTGGAGGCAAGTTTTATGTCTTGTATATTTCCTAGAAAATTAAGTGCACACTAGAATCAAAGTCTAATAGAGCTTTGCATTGATTGTTCCCTGTAATCTATAAATAAATTAGAGGGCTTTTAAGATCAATTCTCTTCCTAGAAAAGTATCCTTCCTTTATCCAGTCTATGACTACATGAGTTAACATGATAGTATAAACATTCTAAGATCTTGGCTTTAAAGGTGACTTAATAGATATTCCTAGGATATCTTGAGAAGAATCCATAGCGACATATGTGTATCATGATTTAGTTGAATTATTAGGCCTGAAGAAAGGTTTTTTCTAAGACTTACACTTACAACCACTTTAGTTGTCATCCATTTGCAAAATTATGGCTCAAGTGGCATTGTATTATTGGAGCTGCAAAGACATTTTGTCTTGCATAGGTAGTGTAGATGGTAAAGGAGTTAAGGCATAAGATGAAGAGTACTTCAAAGGATAATGAGGAGTGTATGTGAATGGAGATTTAGTTCATGGAGTAGCAAGTCTATAATATTTGAGGGGATAGTAGTGATGAGAAGTATAGCTTGTAAAGCTACTTGGAAATATAGGCTGCTAAACATAGTATCCATATGTATCAAGTTGGCAATAAGGGTATGCAACCTTGGTGGTGGAATCCCCCATGACTATGGATGTTGCCATTGATGATAACAGTTCTAAGGTTGAGGCATCATTCCACTTGGATAATACTTATTTTGGTGGAATTATTATCCATAGTTGCCTCTTGGATAAGACAATCTCCTAGTTGGTTACCTCCTAGTAAGCATTGGATTTAATGCATATATCTCAATTTTTTACAAGTGTGACAGTATTGAATAACATTTCTTGGAATGGTCATATTAGTAAATGTTACATCCATCATTATCTATATCAAAATTTGCAACATCATCTACTACTCTATTCTTACTTTTTTGCTAATATTAGTCCTTCAGTACATCCTTCTTCTTTCTTCTATCTTTGTTTCTACTTCCCTATTATATTTTCTCTTCCATAATTTTAAGAGTAGTTTAGAACTTCTCATCCAAGAATTCCCACACATTATCTACCTTGACTAATATTTCTGTAACAGATTTTTGAATTACTAATGTTTTTCTTTACATAAAATCCTCAAGTGATGTTTCCTCTTTAATATCATAAAGACATAGCTTCTTTTTGTGGATGGAGGGATTTTTGTTATACTATTCTACACTTTCTCTCTTTTTGAACTTTCCTTCTTCTTTTTCCACATGATCAATGAGCTTTATATCTAATGAACTCTCATTTCTAATAATCTCCCTTAGGCATAGATCCTCATGCTCTCTCTATTTTTGTTTCTAAGTCCATTTATAACATGGTAAAGCTACTCCCTTTGAGAGAAATCATGGCCTCGACATCAATGTAGCACAAAATTGTACCTTCCCAAGGCTGCATCAAGGGATTCATGATTACCTTGTTTCCACCCTTTAATTTTTTTCCTCAAGTTGAACACCCTCAAGTATGTTTGATACTTATCATTGAGTAGCTCTAATATTGTACTATATCTACGAATAAATTCCAATTCCAAGGACCAATAACAACTTTTAACTTCTTTTATGAGTCTCTTAGGGAATAGTTTTAGCTTTTGCAAATTATTCTCAATGTTTTGCAAGGCACAAGAATCATGGAAAGCTTGCAAGTGATGTTGCGGGTCAACATTATAACCTCCCTTAAACATAGGGATGTTATTCATGTTAAGCTATTTAATCTAGCTATTTCTTTAGTGCCTAGTGGGGATATGAACTACCTCATAGATGTTTATCATAACTCTAGAAGTAAGTAGGGGTTCATCATAGTCCTTACATTTATTATGGTCCCTATCATGGCCAAGACTTCTATGATGTAATCTACTATACCTTCTCTCCTGATAATGCTTCTCTTCTCTCATTGTTATCTATGTTCCTTTCTCTCATCTCTTCAATGGGGCCTTCTTTCATTTCCACCTTGGCCTGATCATTGCTCCTTTAGTCTTGATCACATTCTTCCTCATCAAAGTTATATGATTAAGAAGATGGTGAGGATAGAGAGCTAAGAGAGTTATGTAGGCTTGCTTACCTTATCTGGTCCCTTACCTATCCTTTGGACTGATGATTAGGAGACCTCAGCCTTGAGGTCCCCCTATTTCTAGGTCCATCTCTTCCTTTACCTTGATAGTTACTAAGATTGAATGTAGTTATTAATAAGCTACATTATTTTCACTAAAGGGATGAGGACCTTGACACTGAGATCGCCCTGATGGAAGTTCAATATCCTCCTTTTTTGACTATGAGGTTAGTGTGTTTAGGATATTTTAACTCTTGAAGGCTTCATGAAGGGCCTCCATGAGTTGTCTTTCTAAAGTTGAGCTTGTGTTGGTTGAGAGTCTCTAGAGAGGTGTTCCATCACTTAGTATTCTAGGGTTGCTAGATCAAGTCCCAGCTTCATTAGTATTGCCATGAATAGTGATGGAATAGCATAATCATACAACAACACAATGGTACCATCCAGGTATCTCCATCATTGTTGCTCATCCTAGTGAAGGATCAAAGTGAAATCTGAGTAATAGGAATCTAGATGGGTATAGAAAACCTTTAGTTATTGAGGTATCTCATCTACATTTCTCCTAATCCTATCATGTGATTTGGTAAGATCATCAATAGATAGAGAATTAGCATAACAGCTAGTGAAGTTCCCAACAACTACGTCAATAATGAGTAGCGAGTGTTTCCTATGCCCAATGATATGAATCACAAGTATGTACACATGATCTAGTTGAATTTTGTGGACCTCTACCTAAGTAACTATTATCTTAGATAATCATACTGGATTTTTCTAGTCGTTATCTTCCTAATCATCACGTATGTTAATCCCATCTATATGACTAAGTGTGACTAAGGTATAAGGTATTTTTATTTATATTTATATTGATTTTTATCATTAAAAATATTGACAAGATGAAGTGACTAAAATATTAAATTCTCATTAATTAATATGATTAAAGGTAATCTAAGCTATCCTAAATGTACAACATTTATTCCCACCTTCTATACACATCCTAAACTTATACTAATGCTGCTGGGTTACTAAGTGTTTACTATTCAGATTACCAAACATTAATATATTATGCTCAAAGTGGTCATACTCATATTACTATAGAATAAAATATTAAATTTCTTAGTGTAGAAAAGTAAAGTGCATGTAAAATAAAGTGCTTGAAAGTAAACTAAATGCTAGTCCAAGAGATGCAATGGAAAGAAGAATTCTTGATCTTATTACCATCATGCAAAAATATCTAGGTACATCTTATACTCAAATAAAAGTCCATACAATCAACTTGATCCGTGTTGTAAGCACTTAGAGGGAAATTTTTCTAAGTCCTATGGAAATAAATTGCATGAGCTTCACTAGAAGAATGACCAAAGATGTCATAAATTTGGTTAGTGTGTGCATCTATATAAACTTAGGGAGGATTGGTGTTGATGCATATGCATCAATGTATCTAAGGATGTGTTAATGGGGATGTGTCAATGATGCTACATTGACAAGCAAGCATTCACATAGCAAACTGAAATAGACTTCATCACACATGGTGATTTCATTAGATCTGGATGCATTCTTTAATCTAATTCAATTCAATTCCTACCCTACTTTTTTATATTCACACTTTTAGTAGCTTGCTTCTTCGACAATATTTATACAAGCACATGCATCAAAGAGAATTAGGATAATGTAGCTCCTTATCAATCATCTCTAATCCCCTGATCACATCTCTAAGAATATTCATTGATGTTATCAAATTCTATTCTATCTGCTTATCTCTATTACTATTGTTTATCCTCCTAATTTCTTGAAGACATTTTCAAGCACTGTTATAGCGATTGATTTGAGGTTAAGAATTTATTTATGTTTTCATATCTATTATCTTATTTGTTTCTTCTTGACATAACAAGTATCTTCAAATAACTATTATGTTTCTTTTTCAAATTCAAGTGATGTTATTTGTCCCATGTTTCTGTTTCACCAATAGAATAGGAGTTATTTCTCTAACATCTCATTTTCTTTATTCTTGTGTAATTTTTGATCTCACATTATTTCCTTTATAATTATTATTTCACATTCATTGCATGTTCATCTAGATCTAAATCTTAATCTATGTTTCATGCAAACATGGCTTAGGTTTGTAATATACCTCTAACTTATGATTCCTCTTTCAATTTGAAGTTTTTCAAATTGTTTGGTGACCATGAAGTGTCTAGATAAATTCATGAAAGTTGTTGTGAGTTGATCACATCAATTCTCATCATAATAATATTCTTCTTTCAATTATGCCATAATTGATAGGCTTTTTTTAGAAACCATTTGTCATTTGTAGATGATGTAGGCCATAGTAGGATTGCTTACAATTATTCTTAAATTTTCTATGGAGAAAACTTCAAAAAATACCCAAAGTTAAGTTTGTCTAGCATATTGGCCATGAGTAACTTGTTACTGATTGTTTGTATACATTCCTTAAGAGTATGGCTTGTCTTCCTACTTTAGGAGCAAGTGGCACTGATGCCTCACCATAAATAGATTACGAAATAGTGTACTAATTGCACCTCCTACTCTTTGAGCCCTTACCCACCAACGTAAGACTACTATAACCAGTTCCTTCCATGTTCATGAGCCCTTCGATGCCCACCACAAAACCTATTTTGCCTTGATCATGAAGGTTTTCCAACCTTAGTAACATTCTTAGGAGTCATCTAAAATCATCCAACAATCAACTACTATTAGTTTTGAAAGATTTTCCATAATGATATTAATCCTTTTCAATTTGTTGGTTTGATCAAATTTTGAAAAATATGACTATTTTAGCATAGCATAATTGCAAAATATCATTCCCATGCCCTACGGTAACTAAAGAATCAAATTATTAACTAATTTTTATTTAAATTTAATCATTTTTAAAGTTAGCTACCTTAATTTGTTCAAAAACAATGTGTTAGAAAATTTTTTAAAGCTCAACTCTGTCAACTCAAAGGATTTTTGAATGGAAGAAATCAATCTCTCAAATCACAAGATATCCCAGTTGAAAGGCTTTGGACTTTAGAAAGAATAAGGACATACTTTGCATTTTGAGCAAAAATTTAAAAAATGAAATGGGGACATTAAGTATATACAACCTTTTTATGAGTGATATCATAGCTACAATATCATATGTCCTACAAAATTTCCAAGTATAGATTTCATATTTTCACTTAGTTTGAATCCAAAATTTCACTATTTCCATGTGCCTAGTGTATCCTAGAGCTTTCTAAATGATAGTAGGCTTAAGTGTGGGTTCCACTAATATTCAAAATATTGGAAATGATAAAAAATTGGATCTTTTAACGATTAAATTTCATTAAAAAATAAGGAGATTATGAGAAAATAATTATAATTCAATTCAAAATTTAACAAAATAGATCAGAAGTTGGTTTTGTAATAATGCATGAAGTTAGAGAAGCTACCCATGATGTTGTCAAGAGTATGACATTAGGTCTTTTTCATCACTCCTAATAGTTATACAAGTGAATCCTCCTAAAATCAAGCTCTTTCCCATAATTCCCTTGTATAATCACTTCTACATGTGTCTATGAACACCCTAGAAATTAAATATGAATCATGTTCTTCTTCCAACACACAAAATTGCTATGATTAGAATCCTGCACTATGCTAAACATGATCTTCAAATTCATGATTGTAGATGCTAGTAAGGGGAAATTGAGTTAGAAGTAGGAAATGAGGCACTATGCATGGTTATAGTAGGGCTCACTTATGAGGCATGATTAACATGACTAGTATGCTAATTTGTCTAGATTCCAAACCAAGTCCAACTACTTATCAATGACATTGTATAACATCATCTTGGGCTTGCCATCCTAAGACCAACTAGCCACCATGTAAAAACACTACCACTCAATAAGAAAAATTGATAAATGCATGTCAAAGCCTTTGAGAATAATTAATTAATCATTATAATGCAATTTGTGTACTGTGGCCATTAGTTAATGGAGCAACTTTATGCATGGGTCACATGTCTTACTAGTTTCACAACTAATGCTAATCCCATTAGAGATGATCCTTTAGGCATAGATCACATATCTTTTCAATGATACCTAAAGAATGATTTCATATGTATTAATTAATTATTATTTCACTTTCTTTTCCATAGGACTACCTTCAGACATGTGAACTATCATTTGTTTACTAATTCTAAAATTGTTGTGGCTTTTCAGAATAACAACTCATCTAGAAATTAATCTAAAAGAGACTCTTTACAAACCACCTTATCCCATTGCTACCAAGATAAACAATTAATAACTACATTCTTAATGAACGTTCTATCAATCATCATTAGATCAAATTCCTGTAAGATGATGAGCCATCATATGACATAAAGACTAATTGCTAGCTTGCTCATGAAGAATCATATTACATTATGATTTGTGTGCACATACATGGGGTAACCGAGCAAATAATGTCTAAACTTTTCCAATGCATACACTATCGCCATCAATTCCTTCTATGTGGTGGTGTAATTAATATGTGCTCCTGCAATACTTTCACTTATGTAATGGATGTAATATGGACATTTTTTATCATCTAGCTTGTGAGTACAGCCTCAATGACCTAAACCAATTAGGGGCTCATAGAATTGGTGTCTCTATGAGCTTCTACTTTAATAACTAGAATGCATGTTTACAATTATTGGTCCATTCAAATAGTGCATCCTTTTGAGTTAGCTCAACTATTTGGACAATCTCAGCAAAATTCTCAATAAATCTCTTGTAGTACCTAGTGTGCCTAAGAAATGATCTGATATGTTTGACTATTTGTAAGAGAAGTGATCGAACATGTTTGACTATTTATGACCTCTAAGTGATGCCTTGAATGACCTTTATCTTCTCTAGATCTACCTCAATGTCATTCTCTGAAATTTGGTGCTTAAGAACAATTTCCTTTGGACCATCAAATGACTTCTTTTCCAATTTAGCTTGAGATTAGTCTCTACACATCATTTCAACACCTAGTCTAGAGTCCAAGGCTTGCTTAAAATCTAAAATATAGGTAGAATATTTAGACATTAAGACTTCTATAGCATTACAAATTTTTCTTTGAAAAATGCTAAGGAGCATTCCAAAGGCTAAAGAACATCCTTTTACATGCAAACATTCTATAAGGACTGTACAAGTGGTGACCTGGTCTATTAAAGTAATTTGTATTTGGTTATAACCATGGTTTCAATCTAGAAAACTATAGTATTTATTTCTTGCAATGGTATTCAAAATCTGGTCAACAAATGAGAATGGAAAATGATCTTTAAATATGAGCATGTTTAATAGTTTGAAGTCTATGTAGATCCTCCACTTGTCATTCTTATTTGAAATAATGATAAGTGAGTTCACCCACTCACTCTCAATAATGGGATAAGTGAGTCTTTCCTTGAGAAACTTTTCAAGCCTGGGACTCAATCTTTAATGAGGCTAGCAACATGGCTTCATCATTGGATTTGTGTAGATACAATGCTGACATATGCATAAATCATTACCTATAATTTCATCACATGACTAAGCAAAGGCTATTGGCCATTTGTTTACTACTTTTAGCAATTTCTGCTTCTTCTCCTTAGTAAAGTATGCATTGATAATTAATGTTTTTCCATTATTCAAGAATACATATTGAAGAGAATTTGGTAATGCCCTTAGTTTAATGGGCTCAAACTCTATATTTTTTGAGATTTCTAACTTTCCCAAGTGAATGTCTTCTTCTTATTGATGGCCTACTTGGGAAGTTGCTATTTAATCCATTGCATTTCATCAAGTTTGTTCATGTACGTAATTGTGAGTTTTTCCGCTAGTTCTATGCATCTGTTTGAGTTGCATTTGTCTTCAATTATCAATCACCGGTTTTCTTCTTGCTTGCTAGCTATTGCATTATACATTTTTTTACACACATTTGCTCTACATATTTATTTCATGCTCAAATGATGATGTTGTATGCTCTCGATTCTCTACATATAATTACACCTTGTGCTATTATATGTGATGCATGAAACTCCCTACTTCTATATCGTTCCTTGATCATCCTCCTTTAATATCTCTAAGAAGATGTTTTTGATTTTAATCTTAACATCAATGGTGTTAAGGAAGGTGATGAATCGTGATTCATCGGGTTGCAATATCAGGTACGCGATATCGGATATGCGATATCGTGGTTCCTATGTGAGCCTATAAATACACATGAAGGCATATGGAAAGGCAGTTTTTTATCAGTTAGAAATTAGTTTAAGAGGATGATCTTTTTGTCATTTTTTCCTCTCAACTCTATCTCCCAGTGCATGCCCGTAGTGTGGTGATTGTAATTGTACGGCATAATTTATTCAAGTGTGACGTACTTGGACACGCACATGACCAAAAATAAAGATCAAGATTGCTTCATCATTACAGTATTCACTTAGTTTAATTATTTAATTTTTATTGTTATTTATTGCTTCCATAGTTAATCTCTTCACCCTAACTCCTTAAAAGCGAAATGAGTACGACTTGATCATGAGCATTTAAGTGTGACTACTTGGTAACCCAGTTGCATACCTAGGATCTGTGCTTGGTAATCCCAGTGGTAGTCGTGCATGAGGTCCAAGATTTATACAGATGATTAAGGAATAGATGCTCATCACACTTAGATTCTCTCTCCCTTTCCTCTTAGCTTATCTCTCTCTCCCTTTCCTCTTAACTTAGCTCTCTCTCCCTTTTCCTCTTAGCTTAGTTACAGATATTTTCCCTTGCCTCCAAGAGTACCGTTAGTTGAGGAACACATCATACACCTCACTTTGGATTAAATCATATGTGACAAAGAAATTACTAGTCCAGGTGGAAAGACAGCAAACTGCGATCAATGAGTAACTATCTAGATACCACAACTAGCCTATCTACAGAGTTCGACTGGATCATGTGTGAAACGTTCATATTCATATGGTTCAGTGTAGGGGTACCTCGCAACTCATCATTAGCATCATTGCCGAGGATGGTGCTAGTTATTTAGATTAGTTACATCATACAAGATCGTTGTAACAAAGTATTCACGATACATCTTTTAGAAAAGAAATTAATTTCAATTAATTCACATACAATGTCTCTCTCACAAGATTATGATAACGTAACAACCAACAAGGCAATTCATTGGAGAACCAACGAATTATATGATGACAAAGATGAAGTTTGGAGTATCCAATCTGATGTAGGGGTTTCCTATAAGCATAAACGAAGACAACATCGTCCCAACTCTTGAATGCATAACTTACATAGTGACGATGAACCCCTACTGGCCACTACAAGCCTAATGCAAATACAAGAGGCTATTCGAATATCCCGTAGGCATCGTAAGGAAAGTCATCTACCTAGGCACAATTTAAACAACTTTCCTAAGTTTTTAGGAGGCTATGATTTAGATTCACAACAACATTTACAAGCCTTCTATGATGCCTACACATGGAACAACATTGGCAATGGATGGCAAAAACTTAAGCTCTTTCCTATGACACTCATTGGCCAAGAAAAAGTATGGTATAGGTCGTTAAAACCAAAATCAATTCGATGTTGGCCGACAATGGTAGAAATTTTTAATGAAAGATATCAAACCTATGTGAGAGTGTCAGCCTTAAGGAGACAAATCCAAGAATGGAAACAAGCACAACATGAACCCTTGGACATGGCCTTAGAAAGATATTATGCATTGTTAAACAACTGCCTAGGCCATGAGTTCTTTGAGGAAAGGCTAATGTAC
>MNCI01032735.1:95439-120006 GCA_015680685.1 Gnetum montanum | reverse complement strand
TGAGCCCACAACATCCATTCATCCATTCTATTAATAAGAGGTTCTACTCTGGGTATGATGATATTCTTGACCTCATTAAAACTTAAAGTAATCTTGTGTTCATTATACCCAGAGCAAAGAAGGATGGACTAAGCGAGAATGACCAGGGTGTGACATCAAAGGGACTTGTGGATTCTCTTTGGTGACATATGTAGGAGTTATCATGTAGCTTGGTTGTACTAAGATCCTTGTAGATCTAATGAAAAATGGGAGTAAGAGTAATCAAAAGGCACTCAATAAAGGAAACTCAATGCTATTCTAGGGGGTCCCACTAGAAAGACATGCACCCATGCCTAAAGGTAGGTAGCTTCTCTGGACTAAGCATTCAAAAAAAAGAGAGAAAGAGAAGAAAAAAAAGAAAAGAGAGAAAAAACAGAGTTCCACAAAGCAAAATCACTCCTCCCTTGTATGAAATGCCAAGTGATCGTACACCTGGCTGTCATGGTGCTCTTATGGTTGTCCATCCTTGAATGAAGTAATGCAATGTCACTAATTAGAGGAATGGACTTGGTCCTGATTTTGAAATGATGGGTTAATGACACATTAATCATGTCCTACATGTAGGATTCATTGTGCCCTGGGTCCATTACCTCATGTCCCAGTCTCTGCAATCCCTTCTACAATTCACCTCACCTCATTGTTCATATAATTGGGACTCGTGTCTTGGGTAGCATGGAATTCACCTCTCATCACGGTGATATTTACATGTGTGTGTTTTATGAAATTGGTGTTGATTGCACTTAACCCTTCTAGTGCCCACGGACATTTTAAGGTGTGGTTATGTAAGGGCATTATAGGTAGGAACCTACTTTAAGGAGGACCCACTTGCATAACCCATGTGATTGCACTTAGAACACATCTACCGCACATCATTCACTACCCTCTAAGTATTACCAACAATTTTTTCTTTTCCCTATTATCCTTCCAGTTCCAATGTTCCAATGAGCTAACACATATCCTTTTTTCCCCTACTTGTTATGATTTTCATTGACAGATTTTACATCATTCTAATCTTTGTGCCTTTGGAATTAGTTGTCTTACCCTGTACCCCTTTACATTGATCTATATGTCCTCAGTTTATACCTTAGAGTTTCGAAATTTTTTTAAAATTTTGGTAACTTTTTCAACTGCCCTATTTTTGGTAGGACGTGATATTGGGTACGCGATATCGCGTCCAACGCAATATCGGGTCCCCATTAGCAAGTATGTGATATCGCGTCCTAAAAATATATATATACATGGACCCCCCACACCTGTCAACATCATTTGTAACTGTTCATGCAAGGAAAATTTTTCAAATTTCTTTCTACGACTTGCGATTGTGCATCTCTTGCTTCGATAGCCATAACTCGCTCACTGGTGCTCCGATTTTCATTCTATCTAAACCTACTTGAACCCGAAGTGTTCAGATAGTCGTGGGGGAAGGGTACACATTGAATTGTGCATAAATTTTTTGAAATTCTTCATCGCCCAAAGGACACTATCAAGGGTAATTATTTATAAAAATAATAATAAACATGTGCCAAAAATAATTTCATCTCCTTACCTATATCAGGAAATTAAAACTCTGAAACCACCTAAGAGAAGTGGACCAAATATTAAAATCTTGTGGGGACATTTCCATAAAAAATCTTAACTTTAAAATCACACGAAATTAAAATTAACTCGTTAAGGCAAGAAGTAAGGTATAACTTAACTTTGGTAAGAAACATTACTAATGATTGGCCCCATGTGATTGCAGATGGCCCCAAAGTGTGCACAACAAGAAAGTCCCTCTCAAGGTGTGTTTAAGCAATCCAAGAGAGGTAGAGAATAGATGCCTGCCGAACAACATGGATAGCAGGAGGAGCAATCGTTCAGTATCCATCAAGAAGACCCTGCCACTATGCAATCAAGACAGGAAAAAGAAGGAGCTACTACAGTGCATGAATAGGGATGACACCTCATGTTGCCCCCAGAGTGTGTCCAGGCCATCAATGAAAAGTCCACATCAGCTGCTGTGATCGTGGAATTGAACTTTGGACCTTTCACAGAATTCGCTCCTGAGCCGTTAGAGACCACCTCAAAGGGTCCCCATTATGGCCTATCCTCTCTAAAAGCGATGGCTAGTACTTAGGAGAAACGTATCAATTCTGGTACAATAAAGAAGAAGGCACTACAATTCTGGTGTATCTATTGATTTCTCCATCCAAGCCATTTTAGAAGTATTAAACCTTTCGAATACAGGGCCAAAGGTTGCTCGTCTATCCACTCGCTCTGATGGTGATGTGCGAAAGGTTTGGTTAGATAGGGCGTATGGTAAAGAAGATAAGACCTATGGAGAGTTGACGTTGGAAGAGAAAATCTACTTTAAAATTGGAACTTATCACATCTTCCCCATAAAAGGGTTAAACAGAATTTCAACATATGTGGCAAGAGGATGTGCGATATTGTTGCGAAAGGTTAACGCTAACTTGCCTCATCTATATTTCATGGAGATCCTAAGGCGGTTTGAAGAATGTAAGACAGGAAATTTTATGTTGCCCTTCCCTTGTCTCATCAGGAAGCTGTGCAAGTGTGCTAGTATTTGAGGATACACCAATGATGTCCTTAGGAAAGCCCAAAATGCTTCATACGCTAAACTGCTAAAGACACTAGCTGCAAGAAAAATTACCGGTGAGATGTTGGGACTAGGACAAGAGCAAGAACAGATGGTGAGGCACACTACAACTCAACTTGCAGGGCCCAGCCAACCTCCAAGCATGGGACCCAGTCAACAGCAAGAAGCAAGGCCCAGCACGAGCCAGCGGGACCAACCGCTGCCACTGCCACAGGACTATCGATCGTCGATGAGCCATCTCAAGGCCATCGCTGAGACTGTCAGTTGGGGAAGTCATGATGATGCAAATCTCTTCCGTGTCATCGATGATACTGTACGGCCCACTATCTCTATAGATCATGCACGAGGTGAGGTGTCCATTCAAACAGGAGGAGAGGAGAGTTATTGGTCACAACAGATTTCAAGGAACACTGCATCCTTTCAGGTCCAACTATAGACTGGTGAAGGAGCCACAGTGGTGGTCATGCAGCACCAGGATGCAGCAGGAGCCACAGAGGTGGTCACAGACCACATCAAGGAATCTTTTAACATCCTTGTTGTGCCACCGGTAGATTTCACAGGAGCACGGGATGCTCAAACTTTGGCCAGTCCCTCAATGACTCCTGCGGAGCATGAGGATGTGCTTGATCAACTGCTACAAATAGGATAAGTGATGACATCCTTATTTGACATCCCATAGGATGTTACAGTAGTACAATCAGACCTCATCTCCACCAAGGGAAAACTGGTCATGACAAAGATGAGGGTTGAGCATGCAAAAGCAGAAGTGGCAAGACTACAAGAAAGGCTCGTAACCCTACAAGTAGCATAGTGGGATCCCTCTCAATTTGTTCCCATGGACCAGCTAGACACCTTCAGGAAGGACCAACTTAACAAATTTCTAGCAAAAAATAAAAAGGTGGCAAAGGAAAAAGAGAAGGCCGATTGGAATGCCTCCATGGCACAAGCACAAACTTATGCGCATGCCAAGGCACTTAAGGCCTTACAAGAAGAAAACAAATAGCTTGTTGCTGATAATCTTTGGTTGACCTCTGTGGAGAAACAAAAGAATGTTCCCGAAGAACATTTTTAGTGACTGCGAGAACAAATGATCAGGGTACCAGGACATGAACCACTTGGCTAGAGAAAATCAAACCCTCTTAATGGAGGAGGTACATGCCATCCATCATACGGCTATCAAAATAAGCATGTGGCAGAACGACGCCAAGTGGCATGAAAAGTTAAAAGAGCACTTCTGAGACCAAGTGGGAATGTACAAACAAATCATCGAAAAGGAGATCCATATGGCCAAGACCCACATCAATGCTTTCAGTGCACCACACACTGATTGGCGAGCCATATCGGATACATATGCATTTGCCCACCAGGCAGAACTTAAGAGCCAGGACCTGCAGATTCAAGATCTTACAGAATACATGGAGTTGGCAAATCTAAGGTATGCCAATCTAGCCATGTTGACAGCAGGGCGCCTGAGGATAAAGCTTGAGAAGTAGGTAGCTATCACCTATGCCAGGTATGAAGCAAAATTTGCAAAACACAAGAAGACGTTACAGAGGTTGGAAGTTGCAAATTCTAAATTGGAGGTTCTTAAAGCAAGCTACCAAGGATAAAAATATGTCACAATAGACTTGGCTGGAAGGCTTACAGATTTTTAGAAGTATAGAGACAAAGCCAGAGCCTACAAGGAGGAACAATGGTTGTTTGCAGCCTGGTATGTCAAGGCAAACACAATGTTTCTGCAACTACCGTGCCCATGGAAGGTGTCGACTCCATCAAAAATTGGAGCATCAGCATGGATGGCACAAGATCCTTGAACTGAAGAGGAGAAACTCTAGGCACTACTTCAACGTCATCACCTTCCCAAACCTGGAGCACAAGACAAGGGAAAGCAACCCATGGAGGAGCCACCGCCACTAGGAACCACATGAGTTAGACCCAATTTTGTAATTTTAGGGATTTTTCATTTTGTCGTGTTGTGTCCAATTNCGCCACTAGGAACCACATGAGTTCCACCCAATTTTGTAATTTTAGGGATTTTTCATTTTGTCGTGTTATGTCCAATTTTGTTCTATTAAGTTCTCCACTGTGGCATGAATAGCTTCCCTATTAGTCAATAATCCCATACCTATCCACTGTGTAATCAATGGGACTTGTTCTCATTCTAACTAGAGGACGAGTTTTCATTCAATCATGGGGGTATGATGAATCGTGATTCATCAAGTTGCGATATTGGGTACATGATATCAGATACGTGATATCAGGTACGCAATATCACATCCAGCAACGATATCGAATATGGGATATCATGGTTCTTGTGTGAGCCTATAAATACACATGAAGGCACACGGGAAGGCAGTTTTTTGTTAGTTAGAAATTAGTTTAAGAGTAGGATCTTTTTGTCATTTTTTCCTCTCAACTCTATCTCCTGGTGCATGCCCATAGTGTGGTGATTGTAATTGTACGGCATCATTTATTTGAGTGTGACGTACTTGGACACGCACATGACTGAAAATAAAGATCGAGATTACTTCATCATTGCAGCATTTACTTAGTTTAGTTATTTAGTTGTTATTGTTATTTATTGCTTCCGTAGTTAATATCTCTTCACCCTAACTCCTTAAACGTGGAATGAGTACGACTTGATCATGAGCATTTAAGTGTGACTACTTGTTAACCCAATAGCGTACCTAGGATCTGTGCTTGGTAATCCCAGTGGTAGTCGTGCACGAGGTCCAAGATGTGTACGGATGCTTAAGGAATAGATGCTCATTACACTTAGATTCTCTCTCCCTTTCCTCTTAGCTTAGCTCTCTCTCCCTTTTCCTCTTAGCTTAGTTAAAGATATTTTCCCTTGCCTCCAAGAGTATCGTTAGTTTAGGAACACATCATACACCTCACTCTAGACTAAACCATACATGACAAAGCAATTACTAGTCCAGTTGGGAAGATAGTGAACTGCGATCAACGAGTAACTATCTAGATACCACAACTAGCCCATCTGCGGAGTTCGACCGGATCGTGCGTGAAATGCTCATATTCATATGGTTAAGTGTAGGGGTACCTCGCCACTCATCAGAAAGCTATTCCCATGATGATAGAGAATTCTCCTTGTTGTTTTTCATGTGTATTACTAGGAAATCTACATAGTATAATCATCCATTGATAGTGATTACCACAGCCTCCTCATGGGATAGTGATGGAATGATCAGCAAGTTCTAGTCTGATGTTACATTTCTTTAGTGGTAGCAGGTCTCATGCTTTGTACATTTCTTAAGTGATTAGACTAACCCCTATGGTCATTAAAATTCTCTTTTAAGAATGGGCATATTAACATATAGTTGTTAGGATAGTTCTTGAATTAGTTATGAGGGAGGGAGTGTGGGGTGGGCACTTTGTATAAAAACTATAACATATATTAGGTTGTTAGGTTATTTTTTGTTTCTTTTATGTGTGATGTTTCTGAATACTCAATAGTAGGGGCTATCATAGGGTAGTTATTAAGATAAGAGGGAAGGTGGGGCAATAGGTAGTGTATATAGAAATTACAATAGATAATGTGTGTTTCATTTTAGGTGTGGCTATGTAAAATCATGTCTAAGTTAGTTACAAAAGAGCAAGTTGGATTTGTGGTGGAAGAGATATTCTAAATTAGGTGTTATTGGTGCAAGAGTTGCTTCACTTAACATATTATCAAAAAAAACAACTATGGCACTCAAGTTGGACATAAGCAAGGGCTAAGATACCATCAATTGGGCTCATATGCAAATGATATTGATGAAGTTTAGTTTTCCATCTCATTGGATTAAGAAGCTCTATTACTACTTTGAAGGACTTATTTTTGGTATCTTCTTTAATAATTTAAAGGTGGGTAGCTTTCATACCTTGAATGGGGAACTTGTCTCTCCTTTTCCTTTCATGTTGGCTATGGAAAGGCTTGGCTCTTTATTACATTATTTTTATATTATTGGAGACATTTGAGGTATCCGACTAACTTTAAATTGTCCTTTTTTATACATTCTCAGTTTGTGGAGATACTTTTCTTTTCTCAAATGGAGATCTAACTTATGTGCATTGACTTCATGTAACTATCTTGCAATTTGCAAAAGCATCTAACTTAAAACTTAATCTAGCTAAGAGTAGCCTTTTTAATTTAATAGTGGACCAATATACCTTTCAACAATATGCACATTTTTTTTTTTGTTGTAAAATAGAGTCTTTGCCTACAATTTATTTGGGATTGCCTATCTTTATTGGGAGAATCAAAACATCTATATGGAATGAGATGCACAATAAGATTTTAAAGAGGTCAAGGAGATGGGAAGCTAACATGTTATCTCAAATAAGCCATCTTCAACTTATTAAATTAGCTCTTCAAGCTTTTCCCATATTTTACCTTTCATGTTTAAAGGCTCCTTCTACAATTCTTTAATGGATTCAAAAGCAAGAATGTTCTTTCTTTTCATCTCTATCACTAAGACAATTGTTCCATACTCTCAATTGGAAGCAAGTCACATGCCTTAAAAGCAAGCAAGTTTAAATCTTAAAAACTTAGACAATATTAATCGAGTGATTTTGAAAAAAAAAATAGTCTAGCAATTATGTACATCACATTAATTGTAGGTAAACATTATAAAAGCTAAATACCTATATAGTCAATATACTTTTGTTAATGCTCCATTGATTTCAAGTCACTCCTCAATATGGAGAGGCTTAGAAAAAGTTAAAGTATCGTTTTGAGGTTATACAAATCATTTTGGAAACAAGACATGGACTTAGAGGGATAACACAGATTTCTCCACAATAAGGACTCATAAGTTGTTATAGAGCAATGATCAAGCATCTCTCCTCTTTAAATTACAATATTTTGTTCTCAGCCCATGCTTTAAAATTGTTCCTCATTAAGATTCTTAAGGAGACCTTGCTCCTAAGGAATTATCTACACCATAGAAGCATTATTCAAATAATACATGAACTTTTTGCTAGTAAGGAGCTTTTCATTTCCTATCCTTTTGGCTAGTACATTTGGCAACTTTTTCAAATTCAAGCACAATCTATGAGACCCATTGAATAAACAATTGTTGATTTTTTATATAAATTGGAAAAGACCCAAAAACTCTAATAATGAACATTTAAAAGAAAGGATATCAAGCACTCTCTATATTTATATTTGGTATGATAGACGCGTTTTCACTCATAAACATGGCCTCCAAGTCTATATGGTCTTGTCCTTGAGAAGATTTGATACATATTTAGAAATGTGTTCCAACAGAACGTCAAAATTCTTAAAGTTAATAATTGCCATCTGTTTGACTTTTTGTCACCCAGCCACCGAAAATCGAGATTTCCTTCTCAAAAAAATCTTCTTGACGTTATGGGAATAAATTATTTACCGCGACATTAGCCAAAATTAAGCAATGCAAAGGAAAAGGAGACTTTGACCTTTTGTCGTTGGCTTAACACAAAGAATCATACGTTTACTCATCTATAAGATTTTACATCTACCAAAATTGCAGGGTCACCTTCTTTTGAATTTCGTAGAGAAAATTGAGTTTCAGACGCAACATATAGCAATTTTGACCTCTGTTCACATAGCTGCTAGACTAGATCCATGGAATCCGTTACATCAATCGCAATTATTTTTGCTGCTTAAAAATAAAGCTATTTATGAATATAAAATGTGTTGTTGCTCATAGAGTCACAGGTATGAATTGGACGACTAAACTTTGTATTTCACTAACACAAAACAAAAGAAAACAAAGGATTAAAGACAGATCAACCAATATGTGTACTTAATCATGTTGTCTGACTTTAGGTTAACCGACTTGTGTCCTTTGAAATGCAATATGAAATTCACGGCAGAGCTGCTGCTGCTCCTTATATTCCGTAGAAGGAATCCATCACCTTTCTGGGGAGCAACAATTCTCTGTACCTATGTGCTGGTTCAAACCTTCAGCAATAAACAAATACGGGATTTTCTGCTCCTGCTGTCATGCCATTCTCATTTTTAACTTTAATAATTAAAACCCTCAATCGATTCATCATCATCATGATGTTTTTTATATCTTTGACTGCAAAGAGCGGGCAAAAGTGGCCACATTATTGCATGGACAAATAATCATATTTGCAGTGTCATAGTTGTTTGTTTGTTAGTTGACCAAAGATTACAGAAATTCTTGGCTGTTTGCTCTTGAAGTTTTGTCAGTAGCAGAAGAAATTAGGGCGCTCTTTTAATGGAGGGCGGTTGGATTTTTTGCGGGTCCAGATGAGGACGCGGCAGAGATCCTATCTTTCTACTTAATGGCTTTTTAAAAATAGAAAAAAACACCGACGACATCGGTGATTGTGAATTTTTGCAGAAATCAGTGGTTGAAATTTGAAGCATTTTCTGACACCTTTGGAGCATCTACTGGTATCTTCCATCCACCATTCACGGGTTGTCCATGATTCCAGTTCACTTTGAATTACATTTACATGTATTAATAAAATCACTGCTTCTTGGGTGCCCCTTTTACCTGGGAACATTTAAATTTTATCCCAAATCATAATCTTCATCATCATGTTGCTCTTTTGCTCTTTTGCCCTGAAATCTTGCATTGACCCTGTACTCCTCCTGATGTGACCAGGCCCATATTTGATGGAGAGTTAACTTGCAACTGCCAACTGGAATCACATGCTCAAGATTATCCAGTGAAATTCCGGAAACAGATTGATCATCTTTTTTGTTTTGGTTGCAACTGCAACGATTCCTTTCGAATAAGAGGCGTGCCCCGTCTGCAAAAACATTCTCATGTGACCGCCCACTTTGGAGCTTTCTTTTTAAAGTGTGAATTGGTTTCTTTAGTGACCTACCAAGAAACAGCAGGTCCACTATGAAAATATAAAAAAAGCGGGGGAATAGATTGAGTTTTAATGGAAGTCCAGCAAGGAGATGCTGAGCAATATCTAACATGCCGGTTTCGATATCATGGTTGGAGGATTCTCTCTTTTTATATAGTCAAAAGTGTGATTTTGACTAATGAAATTGTTACAGCTAGTGACATAGTTTGGCCAGATATAATTTGAGACAGCAAAGATTTGAGTTATTTAAAGTAAAGGAAACCGCGTTATATGGACGAAACACGAAAGTTGCAATTTGATTGTATTGCATAATTATTTGGGTCATTTTCAAAGTAATAATTAGTTTAGTTCAGAAAGAGAAAACAGTGGGAAAAGATTACGGCCCTGAAAGTGATGCAACGAACGGTAAGGCTATAAGAATATTGAACAATGGCAAAATGTTGCCTTACATGACCGGGAACGGGACTGGAATATATATATGTTCCACAGGAACCTTGGCAATTTGGACCTAGATAGGAAAGAATTGTGAAGATCAAGGCCAAGCAAGTCATTTTCAGCTCCGGTTACAGACGGCTCTAGAGGAGACTTGGCTTTAGGCATCTTTGAATATACGGAAAAATGAAATCAAGTTAGCTCCAAAATTTTGTAAAATTAAACAATCCATCTACCTCTTCTAAGGTAGCAGACTACAATGCAAGTTTGTTCAAATTTGACAAAAGTGTGATTCACATTCCTTTTCTAGGGCATAGAAAATAGCAAAACAGCATGATATCACAATTCATTTGTAGGTTCCATCTCAAAATTAGCAATAAGCTACCACGTTTGGAATCGGAGATCTTTGATGATAAAATCACAATGAAGATTAATTTCTTACACCATAAATCGAAAATGCCTTGTAAGTTAAAATAAATTAAGTGGTAAATGGAACCTCTTGACAATATTAAGAAAAAACTTTAACAAGGTGAAGATGAAAAGGAAATTAGGGTTGACGAAAATGTTGTCTACCCAACGTTATCTTGTGAATCGGTACAATTATGAAACAACAGTACCAGTGTTGCAAGAACGGACAAATTAAAGTATCGGTGGATAAGATTTAAGTCAATGGGAAGCATGTTATAGATTCTACTGTCAAAGTCTCAGAAGACCAGCACAAGATTTCTGCTTATATACAGTTACGTATAAACAATGGAGCAACACACAAAATTCAGGCAATAAGAGAGCAAACAAACCAAAATTACAGAAAACTGACCAAGAATATTGATACACTATAGTGGCAGGAGTTGGTCTTACATCACAACCGCATGAATTGGAATAACTTGTAAAATGGGTTTGGTACTTTGGTTGGTGCAAGAAACTATAATGTTTAGAATTTTTCCAAGTACGCTGATGAAGTACAATAGAGTAAGACATAATTAGTCGAAGATTACCACTGATACAACTCAGGATTTGAAGCAAGTCTATGAAATGTCACTGCGGTTGGGGAGCATCCTGACACAAAAAAATACGGTTAAAGTGAGCAGTACTTGCAGGAAAACAACCATGGATTTGTTTTTAACCCTTGCGGAGCTCGGTCAAACTGGAAAAAGATGACCAAAGACCAGCAACAAAATAATGATGGTTTGTGACATGGATAAGACTAAAAATGATGGCAACAACAATAATAACCGGTTTGAGTGGAATTCAAATAGGTTGAAAGTTGAAACAGGGTGTTTTTAGGCATGGAGAGCAGGAAAATGTGCTGCCGTTGGATTCCGGTTGCCATAATTTGTGGTTGACCAGAAAACCCAACATTGAAGGCATTTGCTTTTCTTGAAATGGAATGGTTAAAGCGTTGCAATTCAGGTGAGGTCAACGCCATCTACCTTACGCAATTCTGATCAATGCTGCCCTAACCAACACGGTTTGCCCGCGGTTCCTTTCTTCAGCCTTTAAATGTCAAATGCCCACAGCTTTGGTTTTCTTCCATTCGGCAGAGGCAGAGCTGATTCAGAGCGTCAGATTAGGAAACAAGAATTCAAGAACTCTGCTGGGTTTCTGAGGAAGAAAAGGACTCTTCTTCATCATCATCAAAATCATCACCAGAGTAGCAGCAGCAGCAATGTCTGCAACAACTTCTTCTTCTTCTTCTTCAAATTCATCAGTCCCTGCTCTGTTCAGGTGCCCCATCTCTCTGGAACTCATAAAGGATCCTGTGACACTGTGCACAGGAGTCACATATGATAGAAGCAGCATTGAGAGATGGTTGCAGGAAGGCCATGTGACATGCCCCACAACCATGCAGCCATTGGAGACCTTGGATCTCACTCCAAATCACATCCTCAGAAGACTCATTCAGGGCTGGTGCTCCACCCACAAACTGGTCTGTGCAGGCCCTGCAGATGACCAGGCCATAAACCAGGCTGTATCAGCCCTCAGAAGCAATCCATTAAGCATTTCCGATCTCGATTCCTTGACATGCCTGCTCAAGTATAATGAGCAGAACAGAGCTTTCATGGCTTCCTCTGGTGCCCAAAATGCTCTTCTCCACACCCTCTGCAGAGCCCCGACCGGATCAGAAACTGCCCTGGAGGCACTTGCTATATTAGCCCAGCTGCCGATTCAGGAAGAATGCATCCAATCCATGCCCAAGAAGGCTCTGGAGGCCCTATCCTCCAATCTCTGCAACACTGCCATTAGCGTGTCTTCAAGGATTCATGCAGCCGAGGTTCTGAGCCGGATCCTGGCAGCAGATGAAGGTCTGAGATTCAACTTCAGGCCTGAGCAGGAGGTCTTCAGCTCGGTGGCCGCCATGATGGGCTCTGCAAAAAGCTCCTCCCCACAGTCTGCATTTGTGAAGAGTTCCATCAAGACAGCTCTGGACCTGCTGCTGCTGATAAGTCCTGTGAGAAGAAACAGGGTCAGAGTTGTTGAGGCAAGGATTGTGGGTGTGCTGATTGAAGCAGCCCTGAGTGATGAAGCTGACAGAATCTTGACTGAGAAGAGCCTGGCTTTACTTGAACTGGTCTGCCAATGTGCAGAGGGCAGAGCTGCAGCCTGTGGCCACCCACTTGGGATCCATCTTCTTGTGAAAAAGATTGCCAGAGTCTCAGAAGCCGCCACTGATTCTGCAACTTTTGCTCTGTGGCACATCTACAAGAATTGCAGGACTGCTTCTGTTCTGAGAGAGCTGGATGAGGCCGGGGCTTACACAAAGCTCTTCCTTCTCTTGCAGATTGGGTGCGGGTCTGCAACCAGGAGAAAGGCCAAGGACATTCTCCGGGATCACAAGAACACCGGCTGTGACAGAAATCCTTGCTTCCTGGCTGCAAACCAGATCAATAATCATCCCGCAACCATGCAGGGATTGGCAAAGTTGTTCTGAACAATCCTGAAATTTTTGTACACCCATTTAATTCAAAAAAATTTCAAAGCAATTGAGATAACAGATGTTGCCTCCAGATTCAAGTTTCTCTGTTTGTTCATACCGAAATTCCATGTATTTTATTCATACCGAACTCCGTATTTTGATTCAAATTTCAGAACCAACATTGGATTGCAGATTTTATTGTTCATTTCATTGACGTTGCTTCCAACATTCGAGAACAGGCATAGGCTACACATTTGGTTTTTGTGAATATTTTTGGTTAATTTAGTGCAACAATTTCTTAGCATTTGTTCGAATGAAATTTAAATGGTACGAAACCTCAACGAAAAATACAGCTTGAGCTCTGAAGATTTCTCGTCCGATACTATGACCCTTCTGGAATCCTTTGACTGACGAGGAAACTCGGGAGCGTGCTAGAAAAGTTGGCAGATTTTCAAACGAATTTATTAAATTCCAAGGCATGCATGCATTAGCATTAATGAAATGGAATGCAACTTTTGGAGCAGAATGACCTCTATTTTGTCCGCACAGCTTTCTCTTGTTTGAACAGGATTTCTTAATTTGACATTTAAGCACGCCAGAACAATTAAAAAGCCATTCAATTGCAGTACCCATGTTCTGGTCATGTCGTTTATGCAAGGGATGATGTTTGCGGCACGAAGTAAACTAAGAAGGACAAAGTCTTGACCATTCACCTAATTAGTGCATGCACGCTCATTGTGAGTTTGATTGAACTTTTAATTTTAAAAAGTCTGCAGCGGAATCACGGAAACAAGAGGGAAAATGTCTGCTATTCAGCTTTGGACAGGTTTTCTATCGCAATTGTTGAAAATACGGGAGTTTGATATTGTTGACCTCCGCTTATCACAATCACTAAAGAGACAGCGCAATTGTTCTCTCTCTCCACCCTGCTTAATTGCACATCATCACGTTATTATTAAGCTTGATTGCAGTTGAAAAAGGAAGTTGTAACAATGGCTAATTTCATCATTGTAACAAATTGTGATACCGACGATCGCACAGTATGGAACCACGGTCTCATGGGCAACTCACATGAGCTGAAAAATGAGCTGCGACGACTATCATAGCTTGGACAGAGACCTGTGATGGTCATTGTTCATAACCAATTGAAGAGCTGAGGTAAAATCACAGCTCATCTTGACCTGCAGTGGTCATTGTTCATAACCAATTGAAGAGCTGAGGTAAAATCACAGCTCATCTTGACCTGCAGTAGTTACAGGTGGTTTTTTGAGTATTTGTGCATTATTTAATGCAGTCAATGCTTTGATTCTACGAAAGCATACAAACAGATGAATTTTAAAATGTTATTTTTGAAAATACTTACCTTTCAAAACTACAACCATGGTTTTGTAAAAGTATCATCTAACCCTAAGCCAGACCTTATCTTCACGTTGTCACTGCAACAGTAACAAAGTGTGAAAATAAGTCGAGTTGTAAAAACAGCTCTTCTTCATGTGACTGCCATCAGATAATGGATTCAATAAAGATAACATTAGATCTGGAAATGGAAATGCAAAAGGAACATTTATGGGACAAACCAAAAATGAATTACAAGGTTTTGAGACATTGTTTATGTTTTCGAAACTCCATGCAAGAAGTGATCAAAGATTCTAAGCTTAATAATTCTACCTCAATTAATTGCAGCACATATTTTGTTTGAATGCTATGTTTAAGTCTTAATAATAAAAAAATAAGGAATATTTTGTTTGAATATTATGATTTAATCTCAATGATACAAAAGGACAACTACAAAATGACAAGTTCTTCATCCTTCACTATTAACTTTGCATGAATCCATATATGGGTTGCTCTCCTGAAAGATCAATCCACATTCCTATCTCAATCAAGACATTGCATTATCCAGTGCAATTGCAACAACAACTTTAATTACATTGCAATTAAATTTTTGCACCAAGGATCCTTTTTGGAAATTGATGCAAGTGGAATGACTTTTTTCTTGTAGTCTATTCCCATATGCTCTTCAAGGGTTTTCTCTCCAATAATTCATCTAACTTCCTTGGCTTTCATATTAAATTTTCATCTTCAATAATCTATTTTTATAATGATTGTTTCCCTCTTGAAACCATCCTTTCTTTGAGTGGTAGTATAAACTTTCATCTTTTGAAAAAGGACTTCAATTGCTATAGGAAACACTTCATTTCTACAATAGAATATCATACAGAGCTTGAGCATTTACCTAGAACTTTTTTAGAATTTGCTCTTGTGCATAATTATTATGAAAAATGTCTAAAGCATGCATACTATTAGAGATTGTTTGAGAGATACTTAAACTAAAGTCTTAATTTTTCACATGCACTAGTTTTAGAATTCCTTTTTGGAAATTTTTTAAAACCATAACTCAGTATTGCATATTGAAATTGAACTTATGACATGGAGTTTCTATGCTAAGATACAATTTCACTATAGGTACCTATTTGATCCTTGCGAGATGAGCCAATGTGGCACCAATAAATTATCTGCTTTTCGAATATGCATACCCTCTATTTTAAATGAACTTTATGATGTTGCACATGATTATTTTTTTGGTTTTTGGTTATGATGCTCTATAGGAATACCTGGGGCTTTTTGATTGGTCTAGATGTTCATCTGTTTTGCTAGAGGATCTTCTACCCTACTTCTATTGTAATTGCTAATTGAAGGTTTATCACTCTCGTTATATAAAAGACTAGACTTTCCCTCAAAACATGAAATGCTTAAATACTTATGGAAAGGAACAACTTCATATTGTTAAGAAGTAACATAAAAATCATTGTGTATTTGTATTCTAATAGCACGTATAATCATTTTAGTTTTGGTAACCTTGGCTTCCATCCTAAAACAACATCAAATTTATCTAGGATTTATGTCATTCATTTCATTTCAGTTTGACTTTTTGCTCTTAAGACCACATTGCAGATATTAATAAGGGTGTCCAAACCAAAACCATTTTGACCATATCTACTTTTAAAACCGTTTAGAACACATTGGGCAACAAATTGACTTTATGTACTGTGGGAGATAATAGCGTGTACAACTTGCAAAGTATAGACTGGAGCGTAGTCTAACCCACTAAACAATACCTCAACGAACTAAATAATGGCTCATTGAAGTCATTCCAACTGAATTTATAAGCTGATTGAACTTGTCAATGGATTTGAATAAGGAAATCTAACAAATCAAATTTACGCGTGAGAAATAAGAAAAAGACAAACCGGGGTGCATGTCCTCCAAGACGACCTTTTGATACATGTATTCAGTTTTAAAGTCGGCTTGTTCCCCATAGCCATCTAGCGGTGAATCTCTGTGCGAGTTCGTGCAGATATCGAATAGCTAAATTTAAGTAATATTCCACCAATCCTATATATTACCAGGCTGCTGAACGGTGTTGGTGTTAGGTTTGAACCCAGTTTTTTTACGTTTGTTAGTGCGAGCTAATTAAATGGTTAACCACGCATGCTTGAATTTTGTTATCATTTTTAAAAGTCATTAAACAAATTGAAAGTTTTTTAAAGATATTTTAGAGGTAAAAATTAAAAATCGTTCTTTTAACGTTTTAGTCCCAAAAATTTAGCATACATTTTACTCTAGAAAATTTAGCATACATTTTACTCTAGAAAATTTAGCATTTAGAGTAATTTCCTGAAAAGCATTTTAACCTGCAAGGAAAAATAACAATTTGGTAGAGATAATATAAAAGGCTTAAGTAAAAGTATTGAAAATAATGGATAAATAAATATTAAAACATCTAGCATGTTATAAGAATATAAAAAGCTCAATATTAAAGATTATAAAAAATTATAATATAATATAATTTTAATGACAACATTTAAAAATATTCTGTAATTACTAATTATTGCTACACCCCACAAATACATGGTATCCCATACTTCATAAAAGTGATATTCCATTAAAACTTGTTATTAATAATTTTTGAACATTAAAATTTATTTTTAGTACTTCTAATACATAAAAAAAAGTCATCACTCAAAGGCTTAGAGGGTAGGTAGATAAGTGAAAGTCTAACCTCTTTTAACAATGATGCTTATCCTAGTGGTAAAAGTCTTGATTTGGAAACTCCAAGTTATGGGTTCAATTACCCCCAATACATATTGTCCAATTAGAACTTTGTAACTCAATATTGATCATAGAGACTTGTTGCTAGGTTAACAACAATGAGGTGTTAGCCTAGTGGTGTAGGTCTTAACTTGGTAACCCCAAGTCACAAGTTCAATTCTTCTAGGTAGCATTGAGTTATAAACTTCTATAAATGTTGGGGTGTATCTACCACTTGGGAGTGATGGTAGGATGCTTGTTTCTCAAATCATAAGACCTAGGTTTAAGCCTCGGTGTAGCCACTTGAAAGAAGTTAGGCTTTCACTTATCTACCACCCTCCTAGGACCCCTCCTTCACAGGATGAGCATTGAGCCTCTGGGTGTTGATCCTTTAAAATGATGCCTCAAGTATGACTAGAATTGGCAACCTTTTGTCTAGTGAGGCTTGATTATGAGAAAATAAACATTCATACATAATTGAAAAGACTTATGATATTTTATGCATAAGTCAAATAGATGATGAAGTTTTAATCAAAGAGAGAGAGAGAGATGAAGCTATTCTCTAGAAGAAAGTAAGTCTAACCCTAAAGTTCATGTTTATTTTTATGATCTTAGTGCAAAAAGGGAAAATTTTAACTATCATTCAGAGTGATGGTGAGGTGCGTGTTTCTCAAGTCATAAGAACTGGGTTTGAGCCTAGGTAAAACCACTCGAGAGAGGTTAGGCTTTCATTCATCCATAAAGCTACATGGTAGGATAACGGTAGCTTAAGACTTCTCTTTCCCAACCTTGTTTGATACTTTCCTAATAAACTATAGGATTGATTAAATGGTACAATAAAGGTAAAGTAAGAGTATTCCCTTTTCCTCTACCTTATTTGATATTTTTTATAATATGCTAAAGGATTGGTTGAACAATTTTCCTAATGAGCATTCTATCCTAATCAATGAGTTGCTTATTTACCCTCTCCTATTTGAGGGTGAATGATCCATTGTCATCTTCCAACGTATCCACCTTCCATTGATTGTGACTTTTTTCCTAACATAAATTCATACTAGCTATGTTGTGTACCTTCCTTTCCCTCTACAAATGGAGCACACTGTTTGCATCTCTATAGCATCATGCCAATATGGTCCTCTATGAATGGATATGTTTTGCCTTGTTGGACATTCACTCCACGTCCTTTATTTGGCCAAAGGATTAAATTGGTTGCAATCTCTACTAAGGTTGTTATATGTCCCACCATTGTCAAGGTAATAGCTAGCTAGGCAATGGTAGGATCCATATAATTGCTTAAATACAAATTTATCTATAAATTTTTTATATTGTTGGCTTTCGCTAAGGAATAGAACAAATGAACAAATGACTTCAAAAGATTCTAGTTTTAAGTTCAATTCTATTTAATTGGAAATTTTACACCAAGTTAAAAGAATATTTTTAGCTTACCATGGTTTTAGTTAAGGTTAATTTGCATCCTATTTGAAAGTTTACATCCCCTTCACCTAAAAAATTCAAGCAAATCATATTTAGAAAAAAAATTCAAAATTACCACTAAGATTTCATAAAATTATGAAATTTTTCTCCCATTTATCTACATTAGTTTTCCCATGTTCAATTAGTATAGCCAAAAAAAAAAAATTAAATGGCAAGAGTGTAGCTACCTATCTTAGATCCATAATGAAAGATAAAAAATTTTCATGGTTGTTGCAACACATTTAGGATAAGTGTTGCAAAAGTTAACAAAAGTGTTTGAAAAAGTCAAAAAAAAAAAGATCATACAATTATCTGCATCACTTCCAGAAAATATTAAATAACAAGAGTGCAACAAACCATCTTAGATCCACAATAAACGGTACAAGAATAAAATAAATTTTAATAGTTATTGAAACACATTTAGGATATGTATTACAAAAGTGTTTGAAAAAGTTAGAAAAATATCATGGCCAAAATAGTCCTTTTTGGCCTCTCCTTCACCATTATTGGGATCTAAACAATGTCTCAATCATAATTGAAACTCACAAATTGTTGGTTGAAAAACTTACCAAGCTTGTGTGTCAATAGCATTGTTTAATTTTTATATTTTCTTAATTAAAATGTTTATAGAAAATTAAAATCATGTGTTCCATGAATAAAAATGAGATACATATTAATCATGTTAAGAGTGTCTCTACAAAACAATTTCCCACTTATAACCATGTAAACTCAAAGATTAAAGTTAACATGTTAGATTTCAATCTTTTATTGTTTTTGTTATTATCTATAACTATTTAACATGACCATCAAAGCAACTCTTCTCATAGAACTTGGAAGCCAAAGGCAAGGGGAATACTCTTACACTTATGAAAAGGTCAAACCCAAAGGTAAGCTTAATCTCAATGCAAAAATCACATCCTCTCTTCTTGTTGTTTGATAGTACCATGTTTCATTGTGAAGGTTAAGCATTACATCACTTTATTAACTATATTCATAGGACTAATCATTTTAGAAATAAGATTTCTTAAAAAGTAAACAAAAAAATACTAAATTAATATTAAATATAAAAAGTAGCAAATTAGTATTCAATAGTTGGTTAGCAATAAAATATAGAAGTCATAAAAACAAAAGCCTTTGCAAGGATTTGGGTCATTTTACTTCATTAAACAATGATGTGCTTCACAAGGTGATGAGTGGTGAGGTACCCCTACACTCAGCCATACAAATACGAGCGTTTCACGCACGATCTAATCGAACTCCGCAGATGGACTAGTTGTGGTATCTAGACAGTTACTCGTAGATCGCAGTTCGCTATCCTCCCACCTAGACTAGTATTAGCTTTTTCACGTATGGTTTAGTCCAGAGTGAGGTGTATGATGTGTTCCTACACTAATGCTACTCCTGGGTATGATGATAAATAATATCGACTAAACTAGGAGGGAGAGAGTGTGAGAGAGAATCTAACTAGCCTAAGTGCGATGAGCATCCGTTCCTTAATCATCCGTACACATCTTGGACCTCATGCATGACTACCACTGGGATTACCAAGCGCATGGCCTAAGTACGCTACTGGGTTATCAAGTAGTAACACTTGAATGCTTGTGATTAGGTCGTACTCATTTCGTGTTACTAGGAGATAAGGGTGAAGAGATATTAACTAAGAAAGCAGTAAATAACAAATAAATAATTAAATAAATAAGCTAAGTGGATGCTGCAATGATAAAGTAATCTCAATCTTTATTACCAGTCATGTGCATGTCCAAGTACATCACACTCGAATAAGGATGACGTACAATTACAATCACCACGGGCATGCACTGGGAGAAAAGGGTTAAGAGGAAAAACTGATGTATTAAAAACTTATTGAAAACTTAAACTTTAAAAACTCTAAAAAATCTAAAAACTTCCTACCAGATCTGCCTACCTCTTATTTATAGATGAGGAGACAGGCTGCGATATCGCGTACGTGATATCACATCTAGGCTGTGATATCACGTACGTGATATCGCGTACGCAATATCATGGCTACGATATCACAGCCAACAAATTCATGACTCATCATACCCCCACGACTGAATGAAAACTCATCCTTGAGTTAAAGTGAGAACAAGCTCTATTGATTACAAAGTGGATAGGTATGGGATTATTAACTGATGAGAATGGATTCATGCCGCAAGGTGGAATCAGAACAAAATTGAGATGCAACACAAAGAATGCAAAAGAAAATCCTATAGCTACAAAATTGATGGAACTCATGTAGTTCCTGGTGGCAATGGCTCCTCCATGGGTGCCTTTCCCTTGTCTTGTGCTCCAAGTCTTTGGATTTGATGGCGTTGAAGTATGGCCTGGAGTTTCTCCTCTTCAGTTTGGGGATCCTATGTTGTCCATGCTAATGTTCTGATGTTTGATGGAGTCGGCACCTCCCATGGGCAGGGTAGTTGCACAAAAATTTTATTTTCCTTGACATACCAAGCCGCAAACACCCATTATTCCTCCTTGTAAGCTCTAGCTTTATCTCTGTACTCCTGAAAATCTGCAAGCCGTTGAGCCAAATCTGTTGCGATACCTTTTTGCCCCTGGTAGCTTGCTTTAACCACCTCGAGTTCAGAATTTGCAACCTCCAGTTTTTGCAATAATTTCTTGCATTCTGCAAATCTTGTTTTATATTTGACATAGGTGGTGGCTATCTGTTGCTCAAGCTCTATTCTCTAGCACCCTGCTGTTAACATCGCAAGGTTGGCATATCGTAAGTTTGCCAACTCCATGTATTCTGTAAGGTCCTGGATCTACAGGTCCCAGTTCTTAACTTCCGCCTGGTGGGTAAATGTGTATGTGTCCAATATGGCTCGTCAATCAGTGGGTTGAGCACTGAGAGCATTGATGTGGGCCTTGGCCATATGGATCTCCTTCTCGATGATCTGTTTATACGTCCCCACTTGGTCCCGGAAGTGCTCCTTTAGTTTCTCATGTCGTTTAGCCTCATTCTACCATGTGCTTATTTCAATAGCCATCTTCTGACAGATGGTGCATACCTCCTCCATCGAGAGGGTTTGATTTTCCCTAGCTAAATGGTTCATGTCATGGTTAACCCTGATTAGTTATTCTCGCAACTGTTGAAAATGTTCTTTGAGAACATTCTTTTGTTTTTCCACAGAGGTCAACCAAACGTTGTTAGCAACAAGCTGTTTGTTTTCTTCTTGTAAGGCCTTGAGTGCCTTGGTATGCGTGTAAGTTTGCGCTTGTGCCGCAGAGGCATCCCAAATAGCCTTCTCTTTTTCTTCCACCACCTTCTTATTCTCTGCCACCAATTCAGTAGTTGTTCAGTCCTGAAAATGTTCAGCTGGTCTGTGGGAATGAATTGTGAAGGATCCCGCTGTGCTGCTTGCAGGGTCACGAGCCTTTCTTGCAATCTTTGTACTTCTGCTTCTGCATGCTCGGCCCTCATCTATGTTAAGACCAGCTTTCCTTTGGTGGAAATGAGGTCTGATTAGATTGTTGTAACATCTTGTGGGATGTCAAACAAGGATGTCATTACTTGTCCTATTTGTAGCAATCGGTCAAGTACATCCTCATGTTCTGTAGGAGTCATTGAGGTTCCGGCCAGAGTTTGAGCATCCCATGCTCCTGTAAGATCTATCGGTGGCACAACAAGTACATTGAATGATTCTTTAATGTGGTCTGTGACCACTTCTGTGGCTCCTGCTGCATCTTGGTGCAGCATGATCACCATCGTGGCCCCTTCACCAGTTTCTAATTGCACTTGAAAGGATGCAGCATTCCCTAAGATCTGTTGTGACCAAATGCTCTTCCCTCCTCCTATATGGATGGACACTTCACCCCCTGCACGATCCAAAGAAATCGTGGGCTGTACGACATCGTCGATGACGCAGAAGAGATTTGCATCATCACGACTTCCCCAACTCACCGTCTCAACAATGGCCCTGAGATGGCTCATTGATGGTCTATAATCTTGTGGCGGTGGCGATGGTTGATCCTACTGGCCCGTGCTAGGGCTTGCTTCTTGTTGTTGGCTGGGTCCCATGCTTAGAAGTTGGTTGGGTCCTGCAAGTTGAGTTGCAGTTGGCCCTGTCGTTTATTCCTTTTCTTATTCTGGCCCCAGCGTCTCACCAGTGATTTTCCTTGCAGCTGGTGGCTTTAACAATTCAACATATGAAGCATTTTGGGCTTTTCGGAGGACATCATTGGTGTATCCTCTGATACTAGCACATCTGCATAGCTTCCTGATAAGACAAGGGAAGGGCAATGCAAGCTTCCCTGTCTTCCGTTTTTCAAACCGCCTCAGGATCTCCATAAAATATAGATGAGGTAGGTTAGCATTAACCTTTCCCATCAACACTGCACATCCTCTAGCTGCATATGTTGAAATTCTTTTTAAACCTTTTGTGGGGAAGAGGTGATAAGTTCCTATTTTAAAATAAATCCTCTCCTCCATTGTCAACTCCCCAAACGTCTTATCTTCCTTGCCATACATCCTTTCCAACCAAACTTGTCGCACATCAGGGTCTAAATGGGTAGACAACTGAGCAACCTTTGGCCCTATATTTGGAAGGTTTAATACTTCCAAAATGGCTTGAACAGAGAAATCAACCATCACACCACAAATCTTAATTGTGGTGCCTTGTTCTTTATTGTGCCAAAATTGATACATTTCCCCTAAGTACCAAGCACAGCTTTTAGAGAGGATAAGCCATAATGGAGACCCTTTGAGGTGGTCCCTAATAGCCTTCAAAGAAAATTCTTCGAAAGATCCAAAGTTTAATTCCACAATCACTGCAGTGAATATGGACCTTTCATGGATGGCCTGAACACAATCCTGGGGCAACGTGAGATGTTGTCCCTGTTCAAGCGCTGCCGCAGCTCCTCCTTCTATCTACCTTGATTGTACAGTAGTAAGGTCCTCTTGGTGGATACTAAATGATTGTTCCTCTTACTTTGCATGCTATCTGGCAGGAACTTGTCCCTCACCTCTCCTAGGTCATTTACTCCCACCTTGAGCAGGACCTTCCTGTTGTCCACATTTCGGGGCCATCTGCAATCACACGAGGCCCATTGTTAGTAAGGTTGTTATCAAAGTTAGGTTATACCTTACTGCTTGCCTTAATGAATTTGTTTTATCTCCGTGTGATGTTTCCCGAAATATTATAATATTTAATCCTCTTTGCTTAGGTGGTTTCCAAATCTAGTTTCCCAGTATATCTAAGGGGATGAAATTATTTTTGGCACATTTATCCTTAATGTTATAATTAATTATCCTTGATAATGTCCTTCAGGCGATGACAAATTCCAAAAACGCTATGCGCTATTCAGCATGTGCCCCTCCCCCACAACTAAGTTGACCACTCCGAGTTCAAGTAGGTTTAAACTGAATGAAAATCGAAGGACCAGCAAGCGAGTTATGGATATGAAAGCAAAGGACATGCAATCGTAAGTTGTAGAGAGAAATTTGAAAGACTTCCCCTGCGTGAATAGTTGAAAATGATGTTAAGTAGCACAGGGGGTCACATATATATAGATTTGTGGGATGCAATATCACGTACGCGATATCACAACCTGTCAATGTTAAGGCATTATGGAATATACTGAATTTTTTAAGATTGTTTTGAAGTGGACGATGTAAACTAAGGACATGTGGACAAGTGTTAAAGGGTTCCAGGGTAATTCAACTAGTTCTGAAGGCATGAATAATTATGATGGTGTGGAATTGACCAATAAGGGCCTCAGGTGGTCAGGGAGAGAAAAAGGCTAAGTGATGGTTCATAGGAACATTTGAATCAGAGGGATAATAATAAGGGAAAGAATATCGTTAAAAATATCTGAGGGTAATAAATGGTGTGTGGAAGATCTGTTATGAGTGCAAATTACAAAAAATTATGCAAGTGGGTCCTCCCCAAAGCAGGTTCCAACCTATAATGCCCTTGCGTAACCACTCTTGAAAGTGTCCGTGGGCACTAGAAGGGTTAAATGTAATCCACACTGGTTCCACAAAACACACACATGTAAGTACTGCCAGAATGAGGTAAGAATTTGACGCTATACGAGGCACGAGCTACAATTATATGAACAGCGAGATGAGACGGACTATAGAAGGGATTATAGAGATTGGGACATGAGGTAACAGACCCAGGGCACAATGAATCCTGCGTGTAAAGCATGATTAACG